>PVJS01053475.1:0-13276 GCA_004027185.1 Glis glis | reverse complement strand
GAGAGAGCTGAGGCTGGCCGCGAACCCGGATCCTCCGGTCTCTGCCTCCCAGAGTACTGGGATTACAAGCGTGCGCCACCACGCCCAGCTAATATTGTCACTTTTGATGGTAACCTTTGTTTCTTTGCACACAATGGGCATTCCCATTATTTAAGCTACATATTGTCAGATTTTATTTTTTATACAATCTGACAATCTTTGCCTTTTAATTGCATTTTTCAGATTACCATTATGGTAATTATTAATGTGTTTGGGTTTAAAATTTCCACTTGCTATTTTCTGTCTCACTTTGTTGCTGTTTTCCTAATTTCCTACTTTCTTTTGGATGAACTGAGAAACTTTCAGATTTATGTTCTAACTCGACTAATGGATGATTACCTGTACCTCTATTTTAGTAATGGTTACTGTAGGAGTTCCTTTAAGGACCTTAAAGCAGTATAATTTCACTTCCTTTCTCTCATTCTTTTTTGCTAGTCATGCCTTGTACTTCTATATATGTAATAAACACCAGTATATAAATTATAGCATTATTACTATTTTTGGTCTAAAGAATCAATTATCTTTCAAGTAAACTTAAAAGAAAAAAATATTTAGCTGATATTCTGCTCTATAGATTTAATTCCTTGGCCTCCCTGAGTACCCTAACTCTTCAGCTTTCGCATGCTGTTTGGTCATGTTTGGTTTACCCTCAATGAAGACATTTCAGCAATTGTCTCCAGGTAGAAATCTGTGAAAATAGTAAAGTTCCCCTTGTTTGATTCCTCTCTCTCAGGAACCACAATTCTATCCTTTTTTCCTATATATTTTGCCTCACCTTCTACTTGTTTATGATGAGAGTGCATGTCCTCCCCATACCAGTTGTTTCTTCATGAGCAGAAGTAGAAGTACCCAAGGAATTATTCATTTAATATATTAGGCTTTTCTGTTGGGTGTGATGGCACACACCTATAATCCAAGTGCTTGGGAGGCTGAGATAGGAGGATCACAAGTTTGAGGCCAGCACAAGGTAACTTAATGAGACCCTGTTTCAAAATTAAAAAGAAAAAAAAATCTTTAAAAAGGGTTGGGGGTATGCATGCCCCTGGGTTCAATCCCTAGTACCACCATAAATAAATAAATAAATAAATAAAAACATTTTTTTGTTCTATAATTTTCATTTGCTTTCTTTTATTTTTTTATTTTCCTCTGATATTTTCCAAAGGTTAATCCATTATGACTATATTAGCCTTAATTCATAATGATATTGTAATCCTTTTGTTAATTCATAATGATATTGAATCCTTTTATCCTAATTTCAGTGCCTATGTTGTCTCATAGTCTATGTTTATTGATTACTTTTTCTGTTGGTTTTGGGTCATATTTTTCTAGTTATTATTTGTTTATTTTTACATGTTTGGTAATGTTTTATTATATACTGGACATTGCTAATAACATAGTATAAATTTGTGTGATCTGCTAAAGAATGTTCGTTTTGTTCTAACCATGAGTTTGTCATGTCTTAGTTTTAACATTATGACAGTATGGGACTATTTATATTTTACCCTTATTCTTATGGCAAAACCTCAGTTTGGCATATACTTCTAAGATACAACCCTTCTGGAATTTCAATTAAAATCTCAATATGTTTATCTGGTCTCCTAAATTGATAGAATTCAAATGCCAAGAACTAGGTTCTCTGCAATGAACATATAGATGAAGCCTCATTTAATTTTCAGCTTTTTAGCTTTTGCTTTTTATGAGATCCTTGTAATTTTTTGCGTGGTACCAGAGATGAGACCCAGGCACATTCTACTTCTGAGCTACCACCCTAACAGCTCTATTTTATTTTGTATTTTGAAACAGGGTCTCACTAAGTTGTGAAGGGCCTCGCTAAGTTGCTGAGGCTGGCTGCAAACCTGTGATCCTCTTGTCTCAACCTCCCAAGCAGAGATCCTTGCAATCTTATTCCTGCATGCACAGCTCAGGGTTCAATTTAGGATTTTAGGGGTCATTATTTGCAGATTCAGAAATACCATTCTTCATGGGGTCCCTCTTACACATGATTCTCCCCCCAATTTCCAGACCTGAACTCTGTCTTCTGGAACATCAGACCAATAAGACTGAGGTTTTTCTAATTGAGCACTAGTTTCCCTATAGTGCATGGCTAAAGGATATCTCTAAGGTGGGAAAAAAGAGCTCCTAAATGCAGATGTCCTCTAATAGAGCTCCCTTAATGTAAGAGCCAAATCTCTTTCAGCACATCCTGCTCTTATTAGTTTGTAAGGCCTTTAATTTAAAAAATTAAAATATTCTTCCCAGACTTTACATACATACTTAAAAATATTTGCTCAGATTCATATAATCCAATTCTGTTATTCTCTGTTTTCTAAAATAAATATAAAAAGTGTATTGCCAATCTCTGGATAATTATTTCTAATGAAAAGTATTCATACGGACAGATGTAGCATTCAATCATAATGTTAAAAATTTTTTAGATTCCCTGAGTATTCCGTTTTATATGTTAAAAACATTGAAGGGAAGAAGTTAAAAGTATTACCTTTTCTTTAAATTACCTTCCCTTTCCTAATTAGTTGTTCAAACTGAATTAATTCCTTAACCTGAGGGAAACCTACAATCTTGCCCTTCTGAGATTTTCTAAAAGAAATTGGAATAAGAAAGAAATACAGGTACACCCAAAAGGATTTAACTGATATATCTGTATATACTAATGTGTGTGTATGTGTAAATATATTTTATTTATAGTACTTAGAAATAAGCCATTAATTTTTCCCTTAAAAAACTGCATATAAAGCATGGTTAAAAGAAATAGTTTTTGTGAGTGCCCCACTGAACAGTTCTATAGTAACTTAAAATAATATAGTGGATTTAGATTATTTTAAATCAAGTAAAAAGTTTCATTTAACTCTTCTATCATTTTAAAAAGACTGAGTCATCCAGGTGTGGTGGTATACGCCTATAATCCCAGTACTTGGGAGGCTGAGACAGCAGGATTATAGGTTTGAGGATAGCCTCAACAACATAACAAAGCTCTCAGCAACCTAGCGAGACCCTGTTTCAAAAACAAAAAATAAAATAAAAAGACCAAGTTGCCAAATGAATAATGGGTACCTTTTATTTTTCAGTGTATCATACAAGTGTTCAAATTTTTCTATGAAATAAAAGCAATCCATAAGTGGTTTTACTGTCTCCTTTTCAGATAGTTAGCATATGCTGTGCTCAAAGGCAATGATAAAAAGTAGAATCAATACATGAAATGAGCGTGTGTGCATGTGTCTGCACATGCATACACATACATTAGCACAATTCAACCCAAAAAAGGCTATTTGTCTCCAAGGGATTTACTTCTTTTTAACATCTACTGTTGTACTGAGAAACCTCCTAATTGTTTTTTTAATTATCCCTCTATATCTACCTTCACATCTTTCTGATAACATTATCTACACAACTGTTACTCCTTAGCTGAATAGAGATTCAATGATAGCTAGTCCCCATTTCTGCTTCAATTTATGCTTTCCTTCTTGTTTATTCAGTGCTGGAAACAACATTTGAAGTGACTCAAGCTCTATCTCATTTCCCCTTTTCTTTAATTAAATCATGTGTTGGCATTTGATATAATTTATGGTTCATAATTTGAGATTTGTCCTATGCCAGACCATGTACAATTTCATCTATTTCCTTTCAGTTTTCTTCATTTCAAAAAGTGCCATGAAGGAACCATTAATTAAAATATTATAAAAATATAATGCATAAAATTACATATGCCGACAAATACTGTTATTCTTTTCTCTGTACCTTTCTATGGGAAAGTGACTTGTACTTGAAAGTGTCCACAATTCCGTATCATTAAACTTAGAGACCTCCAAATACAGCCAAATATATTCACATATATAACCATCAAACAGTATGTCATGTAACAAATTCACATGGACTTAAAATTCTCAGGAATGGTGCTTCATAATATAACTATTGTTTCTCTGATCATTTGGTCTTTTCACGCTTACATTACATAGTTGGTAATAATATGTGGAACAGCTGCAAACTTTCACAGTAATAGGTACAATCGAATCTGATGTGTCTAATTAATTTTTAGTCCAACAAATTAGTTTTGTTCTTCATTACTCTCCAATGGGAGGGAGACATTATATTTCATTATATTTTTTGTCTGCAAGAACAATGGAGCATTACAGGTCACACACATCCTTGTCTGTGCTCTAATTAGTCCAACTGATAACACTATCTAAAAAATACCAGCAGCATAGAAAACCATAACACACCTTGGCTACCATAAATATTGCACTATGCTAAATATGATATTTTATGTGCTCTTTATAAAACTATAGGGAATTTCTTTCTCTTTGCTCTATGAGGTATTTGTTTTCTTTTTGGTAACTTCTAATACTTAAGAAAATCACCAGGTGCATTATTGAAAATATGAATTATTTTAAATCAAGTTTTTGTTATGTTTATATGTATAATAATTAAGGGTAGATTTATGGGGGAAGTAGTTTTACTACAGACATAAATCTTTTTTAAGTCTGGAATTTAGCACCAGAGTCTTTTTGGGAATGAAATATACATATGTATAAAGAAATGCTTGTAGCTATAACAAATAAGCCTTCATTTTGATCTGTGTAAAACCAAAAAGGCTTGCTCCCTCTAAAATGGGCCAGTAGATTGAGGAATAGGGTTTCTACTCCACATAGTCATTCAGGGACTTTGGCTCCTTCCAAACAACTCTACCATCTCTTAGGAGCTCAGGATCTTCCAGAAGATCCTTTTTTGCTTTCTTTCTTTTGTTTTTATTTTTGTCTAACACATAAGAGAAAATGTATCACCTGTTGCCCCATCAGTGTAATAGGTTAGAGCTTGAGATAGTATGCATCATTGTGTCTGCCTACTATTGACTAAGACTGAATTGCTTTGTTGTGTTGAACTGCAATGGAGACTGGACAATGTAGGCTAATTTTTCCAACCTGGAAGAAAGGAGGAGCAGTGTAGTAAACAAATCATTTGTGGTTTGCAGGATTCTCAAATCTAGATAATTTATTACTTATGCTTGTAACCTTAACTGAAGGGCTCTTAAAGTTACCTTTAGCATTACATGGATCATAATTTTGTGTCAAAACTTGCTACATTCCCATTAGCCTCTTTATAGACATCACCTCGGTGAATTTTCCCAAAATATATGAAGTAGATGGTACTGTTGCTAACTAACTGAAACAGAGGCTAAAAAGATTAAGTACCCTCATGAGCTTATTGCTCACTTAGCTGGTCAAGTGGCAGAGATGGTATTCCAATCCACAACTTCAAAGACCATGTTCTTTCTAATATAGGATAGTGCCATGGTAACTAAAGCAATAACAATCCCACACATTCTTTTGATTTGAAACACTGAAATGTGCTATTTATATTTGCTTACTATTTGCCTTTTGGTAATCTTTGATTAGACACCCACTGATATAAAATTGACAATTCTCAGTGTCAAAAATTTTTAATTTGTTGCCGGGCGTGGTGGCGCACGCTTGTAATCCCAGTACTTTGGGAGGCGGAGACCGGAGGATCCGGGTTCGCGGCCAGCCTCAGCTCTCGCTCTCTCTCTCTCTCTCTGTCTGTCTGTCTCTCTCTCTACTTAGTGAGGCCCTCCGCAACTTCGTGAGACCCGGTTTCAAAATAAAGCATAAAAAATAGGTCCGGGGGTGTAGCGCGGAGGTAGAACGCCCCTGGGTTCAATCCCCGGTACCGCAAAAAAAAAAAAAAAAAAAAAAAAAAAAAAAAAAATTTTTAATTTGTTAAATAAACATCTAAATCTTTGCTCTTCAGTGATGTTATATTTCCCTAAGTATAAAGCCAATATAAAAATGTAGATTGAGATTTTCTTAATTATGTTTGTGAAATCTAAATTTTCAAAACATGACCACTTATAGAATAATCTTTGTCCAGATATAAATGAATGCTTTAGGCTGGGCGTGGTGGCGCACGCTTGTAATCCCAGTACTTTGGGAGGCGGAGACCGGAGGATCTGGGTTTGCGGCCAGCCTCAGCTCTCTCTTTCTCTCTCTCTCTCTCTACTTAGTGAGGCCCTCCGCAACTTCGTGAGACCCGGTTTCAAAATAAAGTATAAAAAATAGGTCTGGAGGTGTAGCATGGAGGTAGAATGCCCCTGGGTTCAATCCCCGGTCTGGAAAAAAAATAAATGAATGCTTTAGTTATGGAGATGAAGTGCCAAGTTCGTGATCCCACCAAAGACCACCAGGGAGCCAATTCCGATGCAAAATACACCAAGGGTCTTTTATTCAAGCTGGAGCTTGGGCTCCTACGGTGCACCAGTGGTCACAGGGAGAAGCCCCTTGCTCTCCGAGAACAAAGCTTTTATCCCCCAAGGAGGCAGCCCACCCCCCCTTTACATTGATAGGGTAGTTTAAAACATAAGCTTGTTGGCGTTTCCTGGTTGGTTTAACTTTCGCGCCTTAGGTAGGGATCATCGTTAGGGAAACCTTAACCTTATATGGTGACCTCTTAGCCGGTTGGTGGGCCCACAGTACCTTTGTCAGGATGGGTGGGGGCCTGCTGACTCTGTCCAGGATGGGCGGGGGCCTGCTGACTCTGGTCAGTGTAGCCTCGCCCAGCCCAAATTATCTGGAGTTCTAAACCCAGGTGTGTTTGACACCGATTGGCTGTTTCTAGGGGTTGCTAGGGACAAGATCAGAGTAGCATACTTAATGGTTTCTACGGGGTGTGGGGCAACATGCTTTAGAAACTTAACTTCTAGAAAACAGGTACTTAAGCCTATTCTACTTAAAGCTTTAACTAAAGCCTGTCATGGCTTTATTTTGGCTCTTCAGAGATCGGAAAATTAATTTGTCTTGTATATTCATTGTTCTAGTAGAATGTCAAATTAATTTCAGATACTATATGGGAATACATACCTTTTCATATTTTAATTATGCATGTTGATTACTAAGAGAGGATGTTTTCAGAATTATAATTATTTTATATAGTATTCTTATACTTTCTAGAAAATTAAAGTATATTTGTACAGAATGAAATCTTTGATAGAATATTAAGGCTAATATGAAATTATATAATCATATGCCTCATGAACATTCAAATATAGGCAGTGCCATAGCAGAAAAGCAATTTGTAAATACCGTGTATTAAATGCTATAGTTGCTTCTTTTTATGAGAACTATACTAAAAAAAATAACACTTTACCTAACTCAAGAAAATGCTCCGTAATTTCAATTGCTTGAACTTGTTTGAGTAGCTATTTATAAGGCTATAAATCATGAAGTGGTTCAGAATTTGTCCATAGCAAACCCAAACTATACAAGACAATATTTTCAATTCACACTCTTAAACACATGATTTGATTCTTCTTTTTAAACATTCAAAAATGTTTATCCATGATTGAGACAAGCACAGGACAAACCAAACGTTACCTGAACTTAAAGGGATTTTCTGTGTCTTTGGTGCACCATGTGTATATTCCTGTGTTTATTTTTATCTGAATATTTACTAATACTATTGCTTATTCCATAGGAGGGCGGAATGAAGTTGTCATTACTGAAAACAATAACAGCATAACTGAACAAATCACCGATGTTGTGAAGCAACCAGCCTTTATAGCTGGAATTGGTGGTGCCTGCTGGGTAATATTGATGGGTTTTAGCATCTGGTTGTATTGGCGAAGAAAGAAGAGAAAGGGACTCAGTAATTACGCTGGTAAGAGACTATTTACAGTTAAGAAAACCTCTTATCTTTGGGAATGTAATGAAAATAAGGAAAGAAATGGAATGGAATAACAAACGAATGATTTGGGCTTATTTTAAAAACCTGCTCTGTAAAATGCAATTATAAACAACATGCTTTAGTGCATTGCTCTTGACCATATTGCTGTATGACCAGAGGCAATCTTTTTGCTTGTATCTCCAGTGAAGCATAGCGGGCACACACCAATGGAATGCTCAGCTCTCTTTCTCAACTACTTCTTCAAAACCATACACACACACACACGCACACACACACACACACACACACTGCATGCTATGAAGCCATCCTTTAAAAAGTGTATTTAGGCAAAACCATTAAAAGGAAATATTTAAATATTTGAAATCTAGCTTAAAGTATGTCAGGATGCAGATTACAATAGGAAATATCCCAAAAGGAAAATACCAATAAGCAAAAATCTCACTAGAATTCATAAAACTGATGAGGCATGAATTAAGTGATTTACTATTCACTTGAATGCAGAATCTATTTCAGTGTGAAAAAGCAGCATTTTAGAAAGAAGAAATAATGGCAGGAGAGAGCAAAAGAAGGAAAAAGGCGGAGTAGCAGAAAAAAGAGAAGACCTTAGATGATTTACTCATCTGCAAAATTGTTTTCGTCTTAGAATCCAAGACAGAAGGCAGCCACAGTGGTGCACACCTGTAATCCTGATACTTTGAAGGCTGAGACTGGAAGGTTGCATCCTGAAGACTAGCCTAAGCAATTTAGAGAGATTCTCAGTGTCTTAGTGAGATCCTGTTTCCAAATAAAAAATAAAAAGGGCTGGGGGTGTATCTCAGAGGGAGAATGCCTCTGGGTTCAATTCCCAGTACAAAAAAAATCCAAGAATCCACAACAGGGTGTCAAAGATGTCAGAAATTGTGGCCCTAAAAATATCTCTAAGGGAAGGAATGGTAGAGGGGGAGAAAGAGAGAGAGGGAAGAGAATTGTAAAGTCAGCAATTGAGAGAATGGACTCATTGCTGAAGCTATATGTTCAATTAAAATTTTAATTGCAATTCATTTTGAATATTTTCTCTAACAACCATAACAAAAAGAAACTGGCTTACAATATTTCACACTTTTTAGAATTTACAAGGAAATAATAGTTACTCAATATCATCCTATACACACTTTAAAAGTTTCTGAGACATTATATTCAGTCTTCTATTTTTTAATAAGCAATGAAGATGCTGTCAAAATTATCAGGACATTTTCGTTTCCCATTAAGTATTAGAAATAGAAGAACTGAATATAGCTGAATCTCTAAATAGTACAAAATGCCAGGAATAGCATCCACTTGGTTGTACTGCTTATTTGACAGTATTAGATAAGATAATTTGATTGGAACTTTGTGGCTTATGTGTATATCTGGGGAAGATAAAATTTATTAGATCAGAGTAAGTTTCCAGGACTAGAGAAAGTAATATTAGCTCACGCATTGACAAAAGGCGTCCACGCTTGATAACCTGCCTCATGCTTCCATTCCCACTTCTCAGTGGTTGCGGGCCCTGGCTTCCTTATGCTTTTTCATGTAAGTGCAAAATCACATCACCAGTTAGAGAGTCTTCCCACAGAAGGTGCTCAGGAATAACTGCGAGTGTCAGAGTCTTCGACATTAAAAATACTTGAATGCATCTTCTTGTTTTGCTGTCTAGTCCACTACCTTCATTCATGAGAGTATTGTCCACCCGCTCATCTGCTTAACTAGTCACTACATTATATTTCATCTCGGTGACACACTCATATAAGTGACTAAACTATAAGGAAGAATTGACTTAATTCAATGACAATTTTACATTGCTCCCTTCATTCGCCTTTAGAGGTAATAATATAAGATGGACTATGGAAGCCACTTCAGTGTCGGTTTCTAATATATCCACATTTGGAATGGTGCATTTTTAGCCGCCATATTTCTTCATTCACTCCCTACTTACAAATGAAATAGCTCTCAGAGTTGGTGAGTTTGCACTTTCAGTACAATTCCATCAGACCCACTTTTCTCCTTTTTTTTTTAACAGCAGTTCTTTGCAAAACCTATGCACTTAATTTGAAAATATCTGTTGGTCTTTGAGCTTGACAAGAAGAGTACATTTCCTATTATCATTTCTCACTGTGATTGATATCCATCTGCTTGTAGAAGAACTGCTAACTCAGAATGTGCTCTGCCCTTCAAATATTTTGGAAGAAGGCCAAGCCAGAGAGAAGCCTTTCAAAACTTTCACACTTAATTGATGGATGGCTGACTCTCAGGATGGATTTCCCTCCAGCTAGTCATTTGCCTTCCAGCAACCTCTCTTCTCTTCTAGACAAAATGCAGATGAAAATGTGCCAAAACACAGATACCTCGCATTGCATATCTGACTGGTGACATTTTCTACACATTCCCCTTGAAACATAACCTATCTTCTACCATTTTTGGGTGTTCACAAATTTTGTTTTTATATAACTTTAAAAGTAAGGGATTATAAATGAGAAGGAATAATGGAATATGTATTTATCTTATGTATATATTCCTGATATTTTCACGCAGAAGCTAAGAATCCAGCTTAAGAGCACAGAGATTTCATAGGGGACTCCCCCCAGAAAGTGTTTTATAAAAACTATAGAGAAAATAAACTTTTTTATATTTTTACAGAATTTCTCTGAGAATCATAAAATTTGCAAGTATGAGAATTAAATCCAATAAAATTAAAATAATGAGATTTCACTCACAAGATAAAAAGTCTAAATCTTCCACTTTTTTTTACTACATGATAATGTCTATACAGTCTCGAATTTATAAGTGCTATAGAGTCCCCCAATTGTTGATTTATAAAAACAGCAATATTTTTAATAAACAGGATCAATTTTAGAATAAGTATTTAAATTATTTCATGACATATGATACTTCATTTGTTTCAAACTCCAATTGTAACCGGGCGTGGTGATGCACACTTGTAATCACAGTACTTGGGAGGCTGAGACTGGAGGATCCGGGTTCGCAGACAGCCTCTGCTACTTAGTGAGACCCTCCACAACTTAGTGAGACCCTGTTTCAAAATAAAGAATAAAAAATAGGGCAGGGGTGGAGCTTGGAGGTAGAATGCCCCTGGGTTCAATCCCCAGTACCTCAAAAAAACCTCCAATTGTAATTACAATTAAACATTTGGTGGAATGTATTGGGACACATGTGCTTTTTATAAAGCTGGACTAACCAGAAGAAGGGTTGTAGAGTAGGTCAAATGTGATTTTAACAATGCCTTTTTCCTACATTTTTTGTTACAAGACTCTTCTTAATCACTAGAAGTAGGATAGGGAAGATATTGTGGGAGACTTAAATTACCTTGCAGAGTGAGATTCTAACACTGGGCAGGATTGCCTTCCACACACCCCAAGTAGGCAAATCATCACCCATTGACTACTTTTTTTTTTTTGGTACTAGGACTTGAACCTAGGAGCATTCAACTTCTGAGTTACACCCCCAACCCTTTTTATTTTATTTTTTATTTTCAAACAGGGTCTCACTAAGTTGCTGAGGGTCTTGCTAAATTACTGAAGCTGTCCGCAAACCTGTGATTCTTCGGTCTCAGCCTCCCAAGTACTGTGATTACAGGTATGGGCCATGGCACCTGGCTTACCCATTGACTATTTATTTATTTGTTTATTTATTTATTTACTTATTTATTTTTGTGGCACTAGGGGTTGAAACCAGGGGCATTCTATCTGTGAGCTACATCCCCAGACTTATTTTATTCTTTATTTTGAAACAGGGTCTCACTAAGTTGCTGAGACTGACTTTGAACCTGCAATCCTCCTGTGTCAGCCTCCCAAGTACTGGGATTACAGGCATGGGCCACCATACCCGGCATCCATTGACTTTTATTATGATTATTCTTTGATTTGTCATTATTATAGAAAACTATATTTGCAAAATTAGAAAAGAAAAAATGATAGCAATATTGATACTTTCCTTTGGGTATCAGAGGGTACAAAATATGTATCACTCATTGATTAAACCTTAGATTGCATAAACGAGTATCCAGAATCAAATATAAACATATATTTAAATCATCTGGGAGGAACACTTGGCATAAACATGTTTTGCTTATTTATGTAGCAAAAAGTAGAGAATTCTCTAGGACAGTGTTATACATTAAGTTTCAATTTTTTCACATTTATCCTTTACTTTCATATTTATCCTTACATATATACTGAATGATACATATGCATCCTTCAGACAAAAACACCCATAGCAGGTTCCCCAATAGCACTAAGGATGGCTGAAAGAGCAAAGGTATCTTCATATCTCACTGAAACAATTTTATACTTTTACAGAGCAGCATGCATCGTTCTTTACATCGATTTTCCTTGAGCACTAACAGTCTTGGCACTGCCTGTGTGGTTCTTGCTTGTCTGCTGGAAGAATTTTCTGTTTGAGCTTTTATAAGGCAAAAGAGAATTGTAGAGATTTGGGTACAAAATGCAGAAAATATTAGGTGATTTTTTTAATCTAAACAAAATGTTTGATCATATCTATAATAGTTTATATACTAGGAAATGAACAACATAAATTTAAAAAATGAATGTGGCTTTCATGTGGATTATGTATAAGTATATTACACATATATCTTAGTATATAAATATATATAACTGTATTATAATCTTTATGAAGAATGCAGAGTTCTTTTCAAAGTCATGCTGTGAGTTTTTCTATTTACAATTATTAAAGTCATCAAATTTTAGTGAAAGTAAATGTATTTTTGTTTCTAAAGGGGTAAGTTATATTTTATGAATATTATCTCTGGGGATAATGTTTTATGAGACTCAGGAAATATAAACAATCTAACATGAGTGAGCACATTATAAAATGCTAGACACTTCACACATGGGTTTTAAAACTGTTGGTTAAATATAAATCATTTGACAAAACTATCCAAAGGCAGCTAAAAGATTTGATGGAATTTTTATGCTCTGATTATCTGGGCTGAGTTAATGCTTATTAAAAGAGGATTAATCTACATTCGTATTTGAGAAGTAGCTTATCGGGGAAGGGAATGAGGCTTGGCTGCAATATTAAAGTTTCCATTTGGAATAGGAAAATGTGACTTACTAGAGATAGGCACTCTGAAAGCTTCCTTACCTCAAAATGTGAATTTACCACATAGTTATGTTTTCTTCCTCTTCTTTCCCAGTTCTAGCAGGTATGAGATTAGGATTAATCCTGTCAGGTAATAGTAGAGTCACTTTGTGTATGATACGACCTTGCAAAATCTCTTTATCTTATATCCTTTTTAAATATTGCAATAATGATGTTGAACATTTTTTCATACAGTCAGGGAGATGCAAATCAAAACTACCCTGAGATATCACCTAACCCCAATAAGAATGGCAAACATTAAAAACACAAACAATAACAAATGCTGGCGAGGATGTGGAGAAGTAGGTACTCTAATACACTGCTGGTGGGAGTGCAAATTAGTGCAACCACTTTGGAAAACAGTGTGGAGGATCCTCAGAAGAATGGGAAT
>PVJS01053474.1:0-13273 GCA_004027185.1 Glis glis | reverse complement strand
AGAGAGAGAGAGAGAGAGAGAGAGAGAGAGAGAGAGGAGAGAGAGAGAGATAGAGATAGATCGCGCGTGCGCGCATGCGCGCTGAAATTGGCCGCGAACTCGGATCCTCCGGTCTCTGCCTCCCAAAGTACTGGGATTACAAGCATGCGCCACCACACCCGGCTTCCAGCCCTATTTTACTTTTCATTTTGAAATAGGGTCTTGCTAAGTTGTGGAGGGCCTTGCTAAGTTGCTAAAGCTGGCCTTGAACCTGTGATCCTCCTATCTCAGCCTCCCAAGTACTAGGATTACAGGTGTGCACCACCATGCCCGGCTGGTTCTTGCAGCTCTCAAGCTTTGGAAATCAGGGATGCAGCATGAGTCCATTCCCAGGGAGGAGTTTACTTATCCTCCTGTGCTTCTTCTTACCTTGCTTTCTCCTCAGTTCCATTCTATCACTTTCACATTCATCCAACAAACGTGGAGCTACTAGTGATGCTGCTCTGGGTGGTTCTGCCTCTCTCCTGCATCGCAGTGTGTTAAAGCCCTGTCCTGTGTACCACCACGCAAATGCTAATCCCCACGTGTGCATTTCACTAGCTGGTAGATGGTAACTCACTCATAGTGCCATACTATTACTCACTACTATCTATAGCCCCAGCCCCAGCCCCAGCCCCAGATTCTTTTTGTGGTGCTAGGGATGGAACCCAGGGACATTCTACCTCACACACACGGTATATAAGTCACCAGAGCCTCTCATCACCATCTAGCACCTAGTCTACACCATGACAAGCAAAAAGGAAATTAACCAAATGAAACTCTGTGTGTGTGTGTGTGTGTGTGTGTGTGTGTGTGTTTATCAGAGTTTTAGGAAAATGGAAAAGGGCAAAAATAGACACACAAAAATCAGCTTATAGAAAAAAATTAAAAGGAAAGGTCCGCTGGGCGTGGTGGTGCACACTTGTAATCCCAGTACTTGGGAGGCTGAGACAGGAGGATCACAGCTTCACCGCCAGCCTCAGCTACCTAGTGAGGCCCTCTGCAACTTAGTGAGACCCTGTTTCAAAATAAAGAATAAAAAATAGGGCTAGGGGTGTAGCTCAGAAGTAGAATGCCCCTGGGTTCAATCCCTAGTACCCCCCAAAAAGGGAAAGGTCCATTATCAATTACCAATGACAGTGAAGAAAAATAAGTAAATAAAAGCAGAGAGTGTCTGGGGGGAGGACATTTCAACAGAGGCCCCTGCTGGGGTGGTGAAGGCAGATGGTCTCTCAGTTATGAGGAACAACTAGGAAAAATGACAGAGCATTTGGATTGCATACCCCAGTGCTTCCCGATCTCTTTTGTGTCCTGGCACATGTAGAATATCATATTCATGCAGCACTCTGGGACCAGTAGAGGAAGCTGCTCCCAGGGGACTCAGGCTGTCAGAACCCTGCACCGCTGCCCTGAAGCCTGGAGGAACACCAACACGCAGTAGCCTGGGCTCCCCGGCTGGGGAACTGTGACACATTCAACACGGGCAGTACTAGGAATGTGCACCAGTATTGACTTGCCTACTTCAAACACCTGCAGAATGCTTGATTCCCAAGGAGTTTTAGCTGTAAAAACAATGCAGGTTTTTTTTTTTCCAATCTTCATCCCTAGAAAGCAAAGCTTGGATATCCTTGGATATATACGAAAGAATACAGGCTACAGCCTGAAAGCAATTCCCAAGGAGGGGTTAAAGAAACATGAGCCGGCTGGGCGTGGTGGCGCATGCTTGTAATCCCAGTACTTTGGGAGACCGAGACCGGAGGATCCGGTTTCACGGCCAGCCTCAGCTCTCTCTATCTCTCTCTCTCCCTGTCTCTCTCTCTCTCTCTCTCTCTACTTAGTGAGGCCCTCCGCAACTTCGTGAGACCCGGTTTCAAAATAAAGAATAAAAAAAAATAGGGCCGGGGGTGTAGTTTGGAGGTAGAACGCCTCAGAGCTTCTGAGGTCATCTTGGCACTGGAAGAGCTAAATTCTGGTATTTTGCTTAAAAAAAAAAAGGATCCAGTACATGTAGACTCACTAGGACACACAGCCACGTCTGCTGCTTTTTATCCACTTTATTGAAACTGTGAATGACCCCCATGAGTGTTGGAGTATCTTTTCAAACTTGATATTGTAAACCATGGGCACAGATGTGAAATTACTCAGCAGCTGGGATGTGTGGCAGCCTTACAGAAGCACACTTTAGCTCCACACAATCAAGCTCTGTTTTGCTGTGTTCACCTTTCCTGCATGACCAGGAGACCGTCTTCACAACCCAACACTCTCTTCCCAAGCCTAGCTCAGCCAGTGCTGCCTTGCAGTGCCTGCTATCCCGTGGGTCCCGAGTCCTCTGCCTCTCTGAGTAGTCCTCCTATCTCCCTGAACCACGTCTCTGTCAATGCATCCATTCGCCTATCCACCCACTCAACAGTTATTGACTGCATTTTTCTATGTGTACAATCACAAAACAAGTTCCTAGCAGAACCAGAACTAGACCCCAAATGAAATTGGAGGTTGATTTTAAAAGTAGAAGCTTTGAAGCCGGGCATGGTTGCGCACGCTTGTAATCCCAGTACTTGGGAGCCTGAGACCAGAGGATCTGGATTCGGGGCCAGCCTCAGCTACTTAGTGAGACCCTCCGCAACTTAGCGAGACCCTATTTCAAAATAAAGAATAAAAAATAGGGCTGGGGGTATAGCTCAGAAGTAGAATGCCCCTGGGTTCAATCCCCAGTACCGCAAAAATAAAATAAAATAAAAAATAAAAGTAGGAGCTTTGAAGTCATACACATGGGGCTCAAGCCCAGCTTCATCAGTTACTACCTCTGAAATCCTGGGCAAGTCAATTATCCTCACTAGGCTTTAGTTTTCTAGTTGCATTAGGCATTGCTAATGTTTGCTTTATAAGGCTACTGTGGTCATTAGGTGAGATCAAGGAGGTACTCACTCCTGCCTCATCTCCTGACTTCTGCTCCATGTTTTGTGGTTGCACAAATGTCTGAAAGTTTTCATTTTTTATTTTTTTATTTATTTTTTGTTTGTTTGTTTTTTGCGGTACCGGGGATTGAACCCAGGGCGTTCTACCCCCGCGCTACACCCCCGGCCCTATTTTTTATACTTTATTTTGAAACCGGGTCTCACGAAGTTGCGGAGGGCCTCACTAAGTAGAGAGAGAGAGAGAGAGAGGGAGGGAGAGAGAGAGAGAGAGAGAGAGAGGCAGAGAGAGAGAGAGAGAGAGAGAGAGAGAGCTGAGGCTGGCTGCGAACCCGGATCCTCCGATCTCTGCCTCCCAAAGTACTGGGATTACAAGCGTGCGCCACCACGCCCGGCCCTGAAAGTTTTCATTTTTTAGAAAAAGGTTTATTTAATTGTTGATGAGGGTATAAACTGGTACAACTCTTATGGAAGGCAATTTCCTATCAAAATTATAGATGCACTCACTTTTTTTTTGCAGCACTGGGAATTGAACCCAGGGGCATTCTACCTCCGAGCTATACCCCCAGCCCTATTTTTTAATCTTTATTTTGAAACAGGGTCTCACTAAATTGCAGAGGGCCTCACTAAGTAGCTGAGGCTGGCCACGAACCTGCAATCCTGTCTCTGCCTCCCAAGTACTGGGATTACAAGCATGCACCACCATGCCCGGCCCATCCACCCTTTGATCTAATAATGCCACTTCTGGGAAACTGCCCTACAGATATACTTGTACACATTGAATGATGTATGCACAAAGGAATTCATTGCAACATTGTTTGGAAAAGACTGGGGAAAAAAAATCAAATGTCCCTCAATAGGGGACTGGTTAAATAAATCACACAATGGATTATTTTGCAGGTGTACAAAAGAAGAAAATCTCCATAATCAAGGAGAAGAACAATGGGTAGAGTACAATACATTTTACAGATAAAGATGAGACATGGAAATAATATTTGCAATGCATATAGAAACCTTGGAAACACACACACACACACACACACACACACACACACACACACAAAGACACCCAAAACTAATAAATGCTTACCCGTCGGAGTGATTGGGACTAAGCAAATAATGAGGATGGGGAGGGAGGTGTACTCTTCACTGCTTGCCTTCTTCAGATGTTTTTACATTTTCAAACCATGTCTGTCTGCAGTTCTTATATCCTATTTTAATTAGCTGTATGTCCAGACCAGGCCTGCCGCAAGCACACACCAGGCACTGGAGATGCAAAGACTTCTAGCATTGGAAAATCCCATTTATATAATTTCTGTATCAAGAAAGCCTATGCAAACTAATTTAATGCTAATGATGTTTGTTCTTCAACTACAAAGGGAAACTATTCATCTGATTAGGACTGAAATGCCTCTGGGTGAAAATAGTGTTTGAAGCCTGAAGGTGGGCCTATCGTACAAAGAACAATTCATATAACTATGTGAAATTCAAGCCTTCTCAGATTGCCTAGGCAGCGGAGAATCCAAGCAGCTAGTGAAAGTTCATGTTAGAGCAAATGATTATAGCTGTCAGGGGAAATGTACACATTAACCTAGCAATGAACTTGTCAATAATTACCATCTATTTACTTTGTCCATGTTGGTGCTTCAACAACTCAGGAAGGAGAATCCTGCCAGAAAGAGATGGTATTTGTGTGTGCGTGGTACTGGGGATGGAACCCAGGGGCCTTCTACCTTTGGGCTATACCCCCAGACCTATTTTTTATTGTTTTATTTGGAAACAGGGTCTCCCTAAGTTGCTGAGAGCCTAAGTTGCTGCGGCTGGCCTCGAGCCTGGGATTCTTTTTTGTGTGTGTGTGTGTGTGGTACTGGGGATTGAACCCAGGGGCATTCTACCTCCAAGCTACACCCCCGGCCCTATTTTTTATTCTTTATTTTGAAACCGGGTCTCACGAAGTTGCGGAGGGCCTCACTAAGTAGCTGAGGCTGGCCGCACACCCGGATCCTCCAGTCTCAGCCTCCCAAGCACTGGGATTACGAGCATGCGCCACACCCGGCTGAGATGGCATTTATGTTAGGAAAGAGTGGAGCATTGCCCCTGTTAGCAGAGGCTAGTAGAACAGGGAGGAGGGATCTGATGCAAAAGTCTAGAGAACTTTGGGGAAGTTAAAGTCTGTTGACTTTTCTTTT
Organism: Glis glis; assembly: GCA_004027185.1. Lineage (NCBI taxonomy): Eukaryota > Metazoa > Chordata > Mammalia > Rodentia > Gliridae > Glis > Glis glis. The sequence continues at coordinate 8,154 of PVJS01053474.1, read as the reverse complement.
CTTTTTTTTTTTTTTCCTTTTATTTGGGTGTGTGGTACTGGAGATTGAACCCAGGGGCATTCTACCTTCGAGCTATACCCACGGCCCTATTTTATTATTATTATTATTTTTTTTTTTTTGCAGTACTGGGGATTGAACCCAGGGGCATTTTACCTCCGAGCTACACCCCCGGCCCTATTTTTCATACTTTATTTTGAAACCGGGTCTCATGAAGTTGCAGGGAGGCCTCACTAAGTAGCTGAGGCTGGCGGCAAACCCAGATCCTCCAGTCTCCGCCTCCCAGGTACTGGGATTACAAGTGTGCGCCACCATGCCCGGCCTATTCTATTTTTTATTAGGAAAAGGGTCTCAATAAGTTGAGGGCCTAAGTTGCTGAGGCTGGCTTTAAACTTGCAAGCCTCCTGTCTCAGCCTCCCAAGTATTGGGATTACGGGTGTGCTTGTGCACGCCCAGCTGTTGATTTTCTATTTTAAAGGTTGAACACAACCATTGTGTTCAAATTCCATCACACCAGAAATGGCTCTAATATTCAGAATTTGCTTTCATAAATCTAAGAAATTCCAAATTCAACCCCTCTTCACTGTCCTTTTAGAAAGAAAAGCCTCTATCTTCACATACTTCAGGGCACTTAGTAGAAATCTAAGTGTGACTACCATTTATCAGGTACAGTTCTATACCCTAAGAAGCACCGGATTGTTATTTATGACCAGAGGCCAGTGTCCATCTCTGTCCTTGGAGGTAATGGAAAGAAGCTGGGGGAGGGAGCGTTCACTGTCTGGTGGGTCAGAGCGAACGTCCACATGTCATCAGTAGTACAAATTATTCCTGGGCAACCTGAAGGCTACCTAACCAGTAGCTGCTGACTGATATAAATTTGAGCCAGAGCTGGGCATGGTGTCATATGCTTGTAATCCCAGTACTTAGGAGGCTGAGACAGGAGGATTACAGGTTCACCGCCAGCCTCAGCTACCTAGTGAGGCCCTCTGCAACTTAGACCCTGTTTCAAAATAAAGAATAAAAAATAGGGCTTGGGGTGTAGCTCAGAGGTAGAATGCCCCTGGGTTCAGTCCCCGGTATCACAAAAAAAAAAAAAATCGAGCCAGAAAATAAGTACATTTTGATTTTAGTGTCATGTGATTTTAGAGCTGTAAGAGATCCAAGAGAGAATCAAGCCCATTATTTTGATTCTTTTTCTTGTAGGCCAGTACCGCATCATGTATAACACTTCTTAAACTAGAAACTTTCTTATAGAAATTCAGGCCAGCAGCAGTGGTACATGCCTGTAATCCCAGTACTTGGGAGGCTGAGACAGGAAGATCACAGGCTCAAGGCCAGCCCCAGCAACTTAGTGAGACCCTGTTTCAAAAAAAAAAAAAAAAATAGCCAGGCGTGGTGGCACACGCTTGTAATCCCAGTACTTGGGAGGCTGAGATGGGAGGATCCTGGTTGGCGGCCAGTCTCAGCTACTTAGTGAGGCCCTCTGCAACTTAGTGAGACCCTGTTTCAAAATAAAGAATAAAAAATAGGGCTGGGGGTGTAGCTCGGAGGTAGAATGCCCCTGGGTTCAATCCCCAGTGCCAAAATAAATAAATAAATGAATAAATAAATAAATAAATAAATAAATAAATAAATAAAAAGGGCTTGGGTGTGTAGCTCAGAAATAGAACTCCTCTGGGTTAAATCCCCAATGACCCCCCAAAAAAGAAAGAAAGAGAGAAAGAGAGAAAGAGAGAAAGAAGAAAGAAAGAAAGAAAGAAAGAAAGAAAGAAAGAAAAAATTCAGTAAAGCAGATCTATTGACACGAATCCAGTCTGCAGGCTAGTTCATGTATTTTAGTTTCAACACATGGAGTTCTAAGGTTGCTGGTGTGAATTTAAAAGTCTCTTATGGTCCAAAGATTATCTGTCTCTACAAGAAGGCACTGGAAGTTTCTTTCCAACTACACACTGTACTTGAAATATCTCTAAAGTTAAATGTCCTCCAAATAAATATTCCTAGTTTAAGGCCGGGCGTGGTGGCGCACGCTTGTAATCTCAGTACTTGGGAGGCGGAGACCGGAGGATTGGGGTTCCCGGCCTGCCTCAGCTACTTAGTGAGGCCCTCTGCAACTTCGTGAGACCCAGTTTCAAAATAAAGTATAAAAAATAGGGCCGGGGGTGTAGCTCAGAGGTAAAACGCCCCTGGGTTCAATCCCCAGTACCACACACACAAAAAAAATTCCTAGTTTAAATTTGGAAATACATATAAACCTCTTATTATACCAACTCTTATTTGAGGATTTATGTTTTATTTGTTATATTTATATTATGTTATATACCTCAAATCACTCTGAATCCCCACTAGATATGTGGTCACTTATTATGAACATTACAAAAAAATATAATAAAATGTTAACATAGTAATATTAATATTATACATTGATAGTATATATGTACAATATATTGGTATTATAACAATACTAATTAATATTAATTAATGTTGATGTATTAAATAATATGTTAATATATTAATATGTGATGTAAGTTACATTCTGTAGTACTTGTATGACACTTGCATCTTATTTATATGTAATATATTGATATAATAAGTGCTTATATACTATATAATATTTAAATAACACTTACATAGTCTATATCTTATTTAGGATTTCAAATAAATACTCTTTATTACATACCAAATGGGGATCCAGAGGGATCTAAGGCAAAAACAGATTTAAATCTAGTTAGCATTGGTTTAAGCACCTAGGCTCAAAGCCCAGCTCTGACTTTTAGGAGCTCAGTGAGGTGTGGTCAATTATTTACTCCTTATCTGTAAATTTGGGATAATCAGAGTATTTAGTCATAGCACTGTTCAAGGACAAAATGAAGGAATCCATTCAACAAGTCATTGCTGAGGACCTATTATATGTCAAGCACTGTTAGGCAGCGGGTGTGAATGAATGCATGTACAGGACACTGGAAGAATTTGAACTGTTTCTATCTAAAGGACACATACACCAAACACACACCGACACACACACACACACCGACACACACACACACACACACACAGAGGCTTGGGATGTACCTAGGATCTAAAGAAGTTTTTAAACAAGAATGAATTATTTATCAGGCCTCCAAGATCATGGAGTTGAAATGCTGCTGAACATACAATAGTATCCAATTACAAGACAGTGTTGTCTGATAGACAATCAGAGGCAATACACCTGTTGATTGATTTAATATGTGTGTTGAGCAATTTATGCAGCAAATTAATTTTCTATACACTAAAACTTGTCATCAAGTGTTTCAACATTTTTCCAGAATGCCATCCATGAAAACTTAGGACAGCAATGAAAGCATTTTATCACCAGTATTAATAGCCATTCACATCTCTTGTTTTGTTATTATGTTAGCCCTTCAAAATCGAAGAAGTGAGTCATTCTCTGCTTCATTAACCTGCTTTTATTCTTTTCACAGTATTTATCACTGTCAGAAACTACCTCTAGAGCCAAACATGGTGTGTACATATGTAATCCCAGGACTCCAGAAGCTAAGACAGGAGAATCGAAGGTTCTAGGCCAGCCTCAGCAACTTAGCAAGGCCCTCAACAACTTAGTGAGAAATAAAGAGAGAGAGAGAGGAAAAAAGAAAGAAGAAAGAAAGAAAGAAAGAAAGAAAGAAAAAAGGGGGGCTAGGGGTGTGACTCAGAGGTAGAATGCTCCTGGGTTCAATCCCCAAAACAGGAAGGAAGGAAGAAAGGAAGGAAGGAAGGAAGGAAGGTCGGTCGGTCGGTCGGTCGGTCGGTCGGTCGGTCAGTCAGTCAGTCAGTCCATCTCTTTTTCCCGTGTTTATTACGTCTCTTCCACTCTAGGTCTCCGTAAGTAGGGCGGGTCACTTGTATCTCCAGCATCCAGCCACACACTGTGTTACTGTTATAGGAGACGCTCAAGATTCAATGACGATCACCTTTCATATAAATATTTCTCCAGAAATACTTGGGCCAAGCATAGGGGAGCTGCACCTGACCTCTTCAGAAGCGGAGGAACCTGATTGATGAGGGAATGCCCGTCTGTGTTCTACTCATCCTTTGCCATCTCCGAGGCGGAATGCTCGCGGGAGCAAAGGGGAGAAGGTCTGGATCGGGCATTTCTCATCTGTTTAAGGAAATAGGGCGGCTAAGACCGTTAGGGATTGCCAGCACCCCGGGATCTCAGCCGACCGGGTAAACCAGCACCTGGCCGCTGGTCCTGCAAAGCTGCCGCGCGCTGCGGAGCGCACGAGACCACTGCGCCCTTGGTCACAGCCGGCGGCTCCAGATTTGGGGTGGGGGGGGCGTCGCGCTTCGCTCAGGGTCCGGCTCTCATCCTCCGGGAAGGCGCTCACCCCCTGCTGGGCGGACCGGGTCCGGGGCGCACCTTTTGCACCTCCCGGGAACCAACCCAAGCAGATCCCGGGCTCGGGTTGGGTTGGGGCCGGGGCCCCTGCTCACCACTGCGGAGCCTGCTGCTCTCTCCCGCCTTGTTGAGGGCGCTGCTGGAGCAGCCCATCGCGGGAATCCCAGTCACCTGTCCGCGTCCTGTGCGGGCGTCGGCTCCTGAGCCTCGATCCCGCGCGCACCGCACCAGAGTCTCCAAAGTTTCCCTAACTGCAGCTCCCGGCGCTCAGAGCGCAGGCGCGCGGCCGGGCGGGCGCCGGGCAGGGGGCGCGCACCTGCGGGAACCAGCGAACCCGCTCCGGGACGCGGAGCCAGGGAGGGCGGAGGGCGAGGAGGCAGAAGGGAGTCGAGGATGCAGGTGGGGAGAAGGTGGGGGGTAAGTGACGGCTGGGAGGAAAAAGCCCCGAAGCAGGGATAGAGAGGATCCGACTAGGGCCAAGCTCTGGGAAGGACGATCTGAACCATCACTAAATAGCCGGGGAGAGGAAGAGGCGGTGTGGCCAGCCGCTATTGATTGGTAGACTAGATGTAGGATGACAGTACCCTTCTCTTACATAACTCCAGTACAACTGCCACGAGGAAGTTGAACACGGACGCCAGACTAACCTCCCCTCGGCATTCAACTTGTGTCCATTGTCCCACCCAGGACTACACCTAAATGTATAACTACAATGCACCAATAAATGTAATTAAAAAAAAGTGTGCTGTCCACACTTGTAACCCCAGTATCTGGGAGGCCGAGACAGGAAGATCACAGGTTAGAGGTCAGCCTCAACAATTTATTAATAGAGACCCTGTTTCAAGATAAAAAGGGCTGGGGGTGTGGAGGTGTAGCTCAGAGGTAGAATGCCCTGGGATTCGATCCCCCCCCCAAAAAAAAAGCTGGGCATCGTGGTGCACACCTATAATCCGAGTAATTGGGAGGCTGAGACAGGAGAATCACAGGTTTGAGGACAGCCTCAGCAACAAAACAAGACTCTTAGCAACCTAGTGAGACCCTGCTTCAAAAAAATAAAGGGGGGGGCCTGGAGTGTAGCTTGGAGGTAGAATGCCCCCTGGGTTCAATCCCCAGAATGAGAGAGAGAGAAAGAAGAAGGAGGGGAAAGGGAGGGGAAGAGAGAGACGTGAATTTTTAATTCAGAGAGTCAAGCACAATGGCGCATGCCTGTAATCTCAGTACTTGGGAAATTGAGACAGGAGGATCGCAAATTTGAGGCCAGTGCGCAGTAACTTTTTGAGACCCTGTTTCAAAATAAAAAAGGCTGGGGCTGTAGCTCAGTGGTAGAATCCCTCTAGGTTCAATCACCAGTACCACAAAAATAAAAAAAAAATTAAGAAGTTAAAGTCGCCTTTCCTTTCATTTAGCAAAAAAAAAAAAAAATTTTTTTTTTTTTTGCGGTACCGGGGGTTGAACCCAGGGGCGTTCTACCTCCGCGCTACACCCCCGGCCCTATTTTTTATACTTTATTTTGAAACCGGGTCTCACGAAGTTGCGGAGGGCCTCACTAGGTAGAGAGAGAGAGAGAGAGAGAGAGAAAGAGAAAGAGAGAGAGAGGTGAGGCTGGCCGCGAACCCGGATCCTCCGGTCTCCGCCTCCCAAAGTACTGGGATTACAAGCGTGCGCCACCACGCCCGGCTTCATTTAGCAAAATCTTTAAAAATTCCACTCTTCCCAAAACAAAGTGTGATAACTCACGTATTAGTTAAATGTAAATATGCAACTTGAAATTCTCTAAATCCTAACACTTTCATGCTAAATCAGAGCTTATGAAGCTCTGTTAAGTCCTCCCTTTTCTCCATCAATTATTTTTTGGGAGTTGCATGGGGTATCCCACTTTTCTTTAGGGATGTCAGCTAAGCCATAGTATTCTCTATTTTCTTCAGAGGAAGCATTTTATAATTGGGCAAACAATAATAATCAGGTGCTTTGTGGATAGCAGTAAGTCTTTCTCATGGGCCACCCCAATGCTTGATCAATGGGATCAGGAATAAAATGGATCTAGAGACAGGGTGAGAAGTCATACGTGGGCTCAGCGCCATGGTTCTTATTAAGTTTACCTGGCTGAGTGCCTCGTTTATAAGCAACAGTAAGACTGACTGATTCTAAATCTCTGAAATGGTACTATATTTTGATGGGCTCTAGCAGCTACGTCATGGAAGACAGAATGGTTTATTTTGGGGACAGCCAATAATCTTTACTGTAATGGATACTAGATTAGATCTGCTTTTCCTACCCATCATGCCTCTGGCAACATCACCTGTTAGTGGGCATATCATCAAGACAGCATACATCCTTAGCCAGGTCATAGTGGCACATGCTTGTAGTCCCAGCTACTCTGTGAGATAAGATGGGAGGATTACTTGAGCCCAGGAGTTCAAGACCAGCCTGGGCAACATAATGAAATCCCAGAAAAAAAAATCGCACATGTATCAGACATTACATTATGGATTCTATCTTATCAAAGAACTCACTTTATTATGACACAAGGAAAGTGAAAGATTATTTTCTATATGATGTACTGGTCTTACCTTTTACTTCATCTATCTAGAAGCAAACCTATAGAATGGTGGAAGTGTACATTAGATACCAGTCAAGAGAAGATTCAGCGCTGGGCATGGTGGTCCAAACCTGTAACTCTAGTACTTGGGAGGCTGAGCCAGGAAGATTGCAGGTTTGAGGCCAACCTCAGCAACTCAGTAAGATCCTCAGTAACTTAGCAAGACCATGTTTTGTGAGACCGAAGAACAGCCATGACAGGCTGTGTTTCTGAAGGAACTAGGGTAGGCCCAAGTTTCTGTTTCTCAGAAACCACCGCTTGGCGGGGCCTATCAGAACAATGGTAGGGCCTAAAACCAATAGTTCCAAGAGATGTTCCCACAGAAACCACCGCTCGGTGGGGTCTATCAGAACAATGGTAGGGCCTAAACCAATAGTTCCAAGAGATGTTCTCACGGAAACCGCCACTTGGTGAGGCCTATCAGAACAATGGTGAAAAGTCCCCAACTTCCCCAGGTGTGACGAACCAATCAGAAACCCCCAAGTACCCTAAACTGATGCCAAAGATGCTTATGTAATTTGTATGTATAAAAGCTTGAGTAATCTAGAGCTCAGGGTCCGAGGTCAATACTCCACTGTGCTGGATGAGACTTAGACCCTAGCTCGAGCCAGCTAATAAAGTTCCTTTGCTTTTGCATTATTGATTGGTGGAATTGGTCTCTCATTTCTCCGAACACTCAAACCCCCAACTTTACAGTTAAAAAAAAAAAAAACAAAAAGAGTTGGGGGTATAGCTCAGAGGTAGAAGGTAGAGGTAGCCCTGGGCTCAACCCTCAGTACCAAAAAAATAAAAGATTCAGATGCTGACCTGTGGTTTGAAGAGTGTGCTCTGAACCAGTAATGAATACATGGTGCTGTTTCTCCCATGACCATTAGACACAGATCTGGGTCTTGCTCTCCTGGCTTCTTTGTTGAAATGCAAAATAAATTGCTTTTCTGCTTAACTGAGCTTGTTTCTGTTGGTTACAACACAAGTTTGCAGGCGAATACACAATGCTTCCCCTAGCTCCCCTCTTCCTGAACACTCTCCTTCTCAACAATCATCTGTCCTGTCTTCTTCCTTTAGCTTTCTTAGATGACTTGCTTGATAATACCTGATTGTAACTGATTGTAACTGATACTATGATTTTAAAGGTCGACAGTACCTTGATTCTTTTTTTTTTTTTTTTTTTTTTTTTTTT
>PVJS01053473.1:0-13276 GCA_004027185.1 Glis glis | reverse complement strand
GCCTCACCAGGGAGAGAGAGAGAGAGAGGGGCAGGGAGAGAGAGAGAGAGAGAGAGAGAGAGGAGAGATAAATCACGCGCGCCCGCGCATGCGCGATGAGGTTGGTCGCGAACTCGGATCCTCCGGTCTCCGCCTCCCAAAGTACTGGGATTACAAGCGTGCGCCACCACGCCCGGCTATACTTTATTTTGAAACCGGGTCTCACGAAGTTGCGGAGGGCCTCACTAGGTAGGTAGGTAGGTAGGGAGAGAGAGAGAGAGAGAGAGAGAGACAGAGAGACAGAGAGAGACAGAGACAGAGAGAGAGGGAGAGAGAGAGAGTGAGCTGAGGCTGGCCGCGAACCCAGATCCTCCGGTCTCCGCCTCCCAAAGTACTGGGATTACAAGCGTGCGCCACCACGCCCGGCCTCTAAACTTTGACTTCTGAGTCTCAGGGCTGGGGAAGGAGTTGTAGAAGCTATGGTGTAGGAGAGGGAAGAGAGATGCTGGAGATGACAACAAAAAGAAGGACTGTGAGAGGTGGGAACCACAGGGATGGAGGCCCAGACTGCCCTCCGATCCACTTGTCAGCTTCTGTCATCACTACAGCCCAGACCCCAGCACACCCTGGCTCCCAGCACTACATCCGGAGGAAAACCGCTTCTCTTCTTCTATGTCTGGCCTTCCCAAGCAAGTGTTGTTCCCGCCTTGCTTTTGGCAAGGAATCGAGAATGGAATGAGTGTGGTTATGACCTAGTGACTCCGCAGGCTCCACGAGTCCTGCTGTGTGTGGGACAGCGGCGACCACACTGCTATTATTTCAGCATTACGTACGGCCAGCAAGTCACCTCTAAATGCGTTGGGTGCCATAAGGCAGCTTGGGAGTGGCCCCAAGGGTGGGACATGACCATAACAGGCAAGGAGCCATCAGCGGTGGGGGCCCAGCCTGTCTGTGCGTGGGTAATTTTAGTGGCTTTATATCCCATCCAGAGCTAATCCCAGCCCTGAATTCCACTCCATTTTTGCACTTGTTGGAGTAATCCCTTTAGAAAGGAGGATCTGTGTCACTGGGTTGACGAAGCTGAACAGCTGAGTGGGAGGGGAGCAGTGGTAATGACAGTATGAGGGTTTCCAGGGGGAGACGAGGACTCCCCCTCCCCTCCACCCACAGGTCCCTTCTTCTCCTCTGCTCCCCTGGGAGTGTTTAAAGTGCCTCTACTCAGAAAAGTTAGGCTTTTCCCTGTGGTCCTTAAAGAGAAAGGGAAGCCGGGCGTGGTGGCACACACCTGTAATCCCAGTACTTGGGAGGCGGAGACTGGAGGATCACGGGTTTGAGGACAGCCTCAGCAACTTAGTGAGGCTCTCAGCAGCTTAGTGACACCCTGTTTCAAAATAAAAAAAAATAAAATAAAATGAGGCTGGGGGACTGGTTCAGAGGTAGAATGCCCCTGGGTTCAATCCTTAGTCACACACAAACACACACACACACACACACACACACACACACACGCACGCATGCACGCACGCACGCACGCAAGGGAGATGGAGGTTGAGGTCCACGTTTGAAGGCCCTTTGTGAATGTCAGCCAGCCCTGGGCCTCAATACCCATCTAGCTCTTCACTGAGGGGCATTTCCCATGGCTCTCAACCAGGGCCAGCTCAGGGAGAGCAGGGCTAGACACGCAGTGGGAGATTTTGCCTCTCCCAGTGGGAAATGAAGACGCTCCCCATGAGGTTCCAGGGGTCAGGGATGGTGACTGTCTTGCCAAGCCCAGGATCACCCTGCCCAATAAAGAACCTCTGCTGCAGATGCCAGCAGTGCCCCTCCTGAGCAGCACTCATGCTCTTTGAGGCCCTTTCCATCGCTGACCGTCCCCACTCTTGGCTTGCTGCCTGGGACCTGGGCCTGGGAGGGTAGGAGGGGGCAGACAGTGGTTTTCCATCTTGGTTGCCTGTGTTGGCATGAGAGGAGCTCATGTCATTGCAGTGACCGTGTAGAAGATTCTTTTCTTGTCCAGTGGGGCCCGTTCCCTGAGGACACGAGAGAAAGTTGTTGTTTTCCCTCCCCGTATGACTCCTTTTCCCCTTCTGTCCCTCTTCCTTTCTTTGCTGTTCACATTTCTTCTCTCTTCCTTCCGCTTTGATTCCCCTCCTCCCTCATACTCTATGGTAGCTTGTGCTCTAGTGGGCTCTGCTCACCCCACTGGAGACCCTCAGAGTCTCAGAGGTTAGGGAGCCCCACCTCAACATAAGGTGTCCCTTCACCACAGGGCCACGAGGTGGACAGGGGAACTCCTGTCCAGTCAGGGAGGAGCTCCCGTCTCCAGCCTCTGGTTGAATGAGGACAGAGGCTGTCTGATGACATCATAGGGAATGAATCTGATTCCATGGTTTAAATCACATTGAGGATATTTCAAATGGGCTCATTTAAAGGAGTCATTCTCAGCTGGGCATAGTGGCACATGCTTGTAATCCCAGTACTTGGGAGGCTGAGACAGGAGGATCGCGGGTTCGCGGCCAGCCTCAGCCACTTGTGAGGTTCTCTGCAACTTAGTGAGACCCTGTTTCAAAATAAAGAATAAAATAGGGCTGGGGGTGTAGCTTGGAGGTAGAATGCCCCTGGGTTCAATCCCCAGTACCGCAAACAAAACAAAACAAAAACAAAGAAGTCATTCTCCTCAGATCCCAGACAAGAAAATATCCTCAGGGAAGAAAAATTTCTTCAGTGTGAAAGATAGAGGGGAAAATTAGAAAAAAGAAGACTAGGAAGGCTATGGGGGGGGGGAGCAGACATTCCAGATGATGTAGAGCAGATTCTTCTCCACCACGTCCCCCATTTGCTCCTCGTGGGATTTCACATGGCCCAGGGACCCTAGGGATGCCTGAAGAGTCCAAGAGGGAATGGTGGGCCTTAGCAGGAAAGACCAGGTCAGGCAGAGTGAGCCAAGAGCCGCTGTGAGCTCCACAGGGTCAGATGGGGTCAGGGTTCCTGGAGCTGCGGGATTCCAGGTCGCTGAAGGGAGAGGTGATATCAGAGCCTGGAGGTTGTGCTCTGTAATCTCAGACAGTGGCTCGTGGCTCTTGAGCTGTGGCCAAAACCCCCTCCTGGCAGGGTTTGAAGGATGGGCACAGTGCAGGAGACTCTCTCCAGAGCCAGTCTGTCTCAGTGAGGCCTGTTTACCTAGCAACTTCAGCTGTCTGCTCCATCAACTGTGAGGTGCAGCCCACTGTCCTAGGAAGTAAGGAATTTGAGGGAGGGGCAGGCCTGGCCTTGAGTGAGGGCAGCAGGTGTGACCAGGCCCCTCTCCCATCCAGGTGGTCCTCATGATCTGCCCAGAAAGGCCGCAAATCCTAAATCAGGGCCTGGCCTGGCTCCTGTCAGAGAGGGGGTCCTGGCGTCTCTGCACAGCTTGTACATGCCAGGACGACACCCCCTCAGCACTGAGAACTAAGGCTTAATGCCACAGTTGCCCCTCCACCGGGCAGCCCTTCCATGAGCCCTGAGCCTGTGTGCGCCTGTCTGTGGGGGTGAGTGTATGCCACCATACACGGCCCCTTGTCAGAGGGGCAGGAAGGAGCCCAGGGGCTTGAGGGAGCCTGCTTCTTAAACCCAGTCTCATACACTCTCATGCCTATGGGTATATTCAGGCCTGGGAATGTGGTCACGTCCCCACGTCAGTCCCCAGCAGGCTGCCATCACCTTCTGGTTCTGTGGCTTCACCGACAGCGGCACCCTACACCAAGGCTGCCTCAGGGCGTGTGGACCCAGTGTGCCACCGTGAAAGTTCGGGGGGCAGTGGGAGGACCGGCCTGGTGGTACTGTCTGAAGAAGTCCTCTGTGGAACCACCACGCTGTGCTCCCTGACCCGCCTCCCCTCCCGGCCTCTGTCCAGGACTCCTGAGATGCTGGCCTGCAGCCAGCGTTGAAGGCCATCAAGCGTCCCTCTAGTTCACCCTGGACAGATTTAGTGACTGCAGATGAGGCTGAGGTCATCCACGGGTGCAGAGTGGGCCCCCTTGTCCTTTGCACAAAGTGAGTCAAAGGAAACTTAGTCTCCTTCCCTGGCCCCTCCCAACAGAATGCTACAAAAAGGGAAACCCTTTCTTTGCCTTGTTTGGATTGGGGAGGGGCTTGGAGGAAAACCATTGTTCAATCTAAAATAACCCAGGATCTGGTGAGAGGTTCTGGGCACGCTGAGACCCGGCTGAATCATCACCCTGGTGCTTGTGTTTATTAAAAATAACCCCCTGGCAATATTCTAATTATAAATGGGGGAGCACTGGAAGAGGCCTCCCCATGCACGATGGCTCTCTGGCCCTCAGATGAGCTGGCGGAGACTGAGCGCTATTTCTGGCTGCGCCCCACAGACAGGTGGCACGCGGTGATAACCCACTTCTGCCCTTTGCCAGGCTGGGAAGCCGCAGCCACTGCTGCTGGGAGAAGAGGGTTTCATCTGATGAAACCCAGGGACCTCAGCTTGGCTCTGTTCCCACCGTATTTGCCTTTTTCTTCCCCGGGTTCTGGGTACCTAGTGGGAGGCAGGTGGGGATCCAGAGGAAGGAGACCTCTAGTCCCTTTCCTTTGGGAGCACACAAGCTATCTGTCATTACAGAACCATATTCAGCCTCATAAGGGGTAACACCTCTCCTATATATTAAAAAAAATTATTTTTCCTACTTGTTCTTAAAATGTCCTACAGCCAGGTGTGGTGGCACATGCCTGTTATCCCAGTACTTGGGAGGCTGAGACAGGAAGATCGCAGGTTTGAGGCCAGCCCTAGCAACATAGGGAGACCCTGTTTCAAAATGAAAAAATAAAAAGGGCTGGGGGTATAGTTTGGCGTTAGAATGCCCCTGAGTTTGATCCTCAGTATCCCTTCCCCCAAAATGGTAACTTGAATTCCTGGTTTAGGACTTTGTTCAAATACGCCCACCATGATAAAGGCCCCATCAGTCATTTACACATTAGTGAGAACTCAACTAAGGTTTATTGAGCATAGATGAATTACTTGGTCCCTGCTCTCAAATTGTTCAGTTTCCAAGGCAGGCACAAGGATCCATCATGGATTGGCAGGATTCTTTAACAGATGTACACAGGAAACAGCAAGCAGTGGATCGTGGGGGTGGGGAGTCAGAACACACTTCATGGGGTAAGTGGCATCTGGGTTGGATCTCAGGATGATAAGATGTGGGGAAGGGCACTGAAGACAGGGCAGCATAAGCCAAGGTGTAGAGGTGGGGGGCCGTGGAGTCCTCCCTTCCCCCGGTGCCTTGGAAGCTGCTTTAACTGGCCTGGGGGAGGACAAGGGCGGTTTCCGTGAGTTTAAGGGCATGGACTCTAGACTCTGGGGACCGACTCCAGCTTTACCACTTGCTAACTGTGTAGCTTTGTTTTGAGCAAGTTCCCTAACTTCTGCACTTTCTCTTCTATAAAAGGGACAATATCAGTCTCCACCGCACAAGGTCATGATGAGGATTCACTAAGCCACAGACACCTCTTAGCACAATGCGTGGCACGCCCTACACGTGTCTGATCAGTAAAAGCTATTTATAATGGTGATTTCTTGGCACCAGGAAGGCACAGGGGAACTGGTGGAGTGCTAAGGAAAGGTCTAGAAAAAGGAGGCCAAAGACTCCCAAGTTAAATTTCATCTATTTTCAGATGTACCAATAGCAGGACACAGGTAAAGTGAAGTTTTAGGAAGACACGAACTATGAAAAGTGTGGCAAAAACTCTGTTCCTTAGGGCTGAGGGGCTCCAACATGAGAAAGGTGGACAAGTGGGCAAACAGTGGCTTCTCTTAGAAGGTGGCCTGAGACCAGCCGGAGCCTGTGTTACAGGGATGAGTGGGCAAGCGTTCCCTCCCTGACCCTACCCCACAGCCTATCCTGGCCACTGACTTCAGAAAGTTCTGCTGGACACAGGACTTAGAATAACAGGCCAGTAAGTGTAGACCTGCTTCAACACTTAGAAAACAATGTTAAACTAGCATCGTGTGTGTGTGTGGTGGGGAGGTACTAGAGGGATTGAACCCAGGGACACTCTACCTGTAAGTTATACCCCCAGCCCTATTTTCAAACAGGGTCTCACTAAGTTGATGAGACTGGCTGCCAACCTGTGATCCTCCTGTCTTAGCTTCCCAAATACTGGGATTACAAGCACGTGCTACCACACCTGGCTTTAAGCTAGCATCTTTTTTTTTTTTTTTTGTCGGTACTGGGGATGGAATCCAGGGGCACTCTACCTCCGAGCTATACCCTCAGCCCTATTTTTTATTCTTTATTTTGAGACAGGGTCTCACTAAGTTGTGGAGGGCCTAAGTAGCTGAGGCTGGCCGCGAACCCGGATCCTCCTGTCTCAGCCTCCCAAGTACTGGGATTACAAGCGTGCGCCACCACGCCCGGCTGTAAACTAGCATCTTAATGGCAGTATTTTCCTACATGAAGGGCAGCTTATTTAATTTCAGGAGTTGTGAGTTGTTGTGGACAACAACTTTCTTCCAGGTCAGGAAGAAAACATGTACCTGAGACACACATGATGGCGCACACCTGTAATCCCAGCTACTCCAGGAGGTTGAGGCAGGAGGATCGCAAGTTCGATGCCATTCTGGGCAACTTAGCAAGACCCTGTCTCAGGAGCTCAGTGGTGAAGTGCTTACCTTACCTGGATTCAATCCCCAGTACTGGAAAACAAAAACAAAAAAAAAACAAAACCATGTCCCTGAAAGGTTTTAGCTACCACTGGGGCTATAGCTCAGTGGTAGAGAGGCCCTGGTTTTAATCCTCAGCACCAAAAGAAAAGGTTCAGAAACTGGGGTGAGCGCATTGGTAGACCCTACAAGGACCATGGAACAAGGGACTCTCTTGTTAAGCACAGGGACAATAGGAGATGTAAGGAGCCATCGTGGCGTGGGTCCTGCATAGTTCAGGGTCACAGGGAGACTGGCTCTTAGAAGTGGGTGTGACTCCTCACATCACTTGGGGTGTGGGCATTTCTTCGGAGTGGAATTAGAACTTGCTAGAAACAAGTTATTCCCTATACTCCCCTTCTTCAGGCTGACTCAAGGCCCACTGTTATCAGCCTCCTGTGTGAATTAGCATTTAGCTCTGTGTTAGTGAGTTAATGAAGGGACTGGTATCAAGCAGGACCACACTTGGGTTGAAGTCCGTGGTTTAGACATGATTTGCTGGTATGTAAAAGTGGTTCAGCAGAGGAGGATGGGCTTCTTACTGCTCTGCTGTCTTGAGTGACCACCTCGAGGTCCAAGCTCCTCCATCACTTCCACATTCCCCTCAGCAGGAAGAGAAAGGGAAAGAAAACAGGAAGGGCACAAGCCGGTTGTCTTCTGAAGACGAATCTTGGCCGCTGACTGCCACCCACACGTCTACTTAAATCTCACTGACTTTACGTTAGCCCGAGGCCAGGCCTGGCGGCAGGGAGGCTGGGACATGTAGTTCATATTCCAGGCAGCCAAGTGCCCAGCTAAAACTTAGGGCAGATATTACTAAAGAAGGGGAGATGGATGTCGAGGGGCTCTGATAGACTCTGCCAGAGATCATTTAAAAACACCAGCTTAAAGCCGGACATGGTGGCACACGCTTGTAATCCCAGTACTTGGAAGGCTGAGACGGAGGATCCCAGGTTCGATGACAGGCTCAGCCAGTAGTGAAACTCTCATTAACCTAGTGAGACCTTGTTTCAAAATAAAACTAAAAAATAGGGCTGGGGGTGTAGCTCAGAGGTAGAATGCCCCTGGGCTCAATCCCCAGTACCCCATACACACAAAAAAAAAAAAGAAAAAAGAAACAACAATAAAAACCAACTTTAAAAATAATCTAATACAAATGTAGTTTCTGTTTAGATGAGGAATGTGTGCTTTCATAGCTATAATACCAGGAAATGTAGAAATCATATTTTAATTGCTATAGGAAATGACTTGCATTTATTCCTTTTCTAAAGCAAGGAAGGCATGTAAGTACTTTGGGCTTATCTCTTGGCAAGTGAATTTTTTATTACTGAATTTTCTCAAAGTGGAGCACACTGGGGAGGTGAGAAGTTGATTTGCCTTTCTAACACATCTTAGGCTGATGCTAATGTGTGGACAGTCAATCTCAAATTAGCTGTTTGTAATGATAATACCACCTCAGGCAAAGAGACAAAACAGACTTGATTTGAGGCTTTCTGACAGAATGAACACGATATATATGGACTGTAAGCCTGACTTGTCTATAAGAACCATAGTTCTTTCAATATTAGTGGGCTGAGGGCAAGGGCAGAAATGTAAAGTTTGAATCCTCAAGCAAAAGTATGTTTCCTTTAGCTGTCAGCCCAGGAAGGGCCCTCACGTGGCTCCTGGGGGCCAGCCTTCCAGACCTGTGAGCAGTGGCCCTATTTAAAGGAAAAGGCTTATCTCCGTGGTGTGGCTGAACCAGAACATGCCATCACCCTGAAGGCTGGAAGCCTGGAGCTCTTTGATATTTCTAAGAGGCTACAGACAAGTGTTGGGATTTCTACCAGCAGTCAGCTATATTTATTAGCATGGTGGGCGGGCCCCAGGAACCCTGAGAAGAGTCACAGAAATAATAGGCATGGGTCCTGACCGACAAAGCAGGACACAGGATTAAGTCCCTTTGGCACAGAGACAACTTAGATTGCAAGTTATTTTGGTGGGGTCAAGTGGCAAATCAGGGAAAGTTTCTTGATCTCCTTGAAGTCAAATTTCAGAGAGAAGGATCACAGGTTTGATGGTCAAGATCCTATCTCAGAGAAAAAGAGAGAAGGGTGGAATTTGTTGGCAGAGATTAATGCCACTCACTGAGCTGAGTTGACAGAAGCTAGCAGTTTATTTCTAGTTGAGTGAGTTGGACCCCTTTTCATGCCAGGAAAAAACCATTTGCTGTCAGGAAATCTTTCAAAGGTCTGAACTAAGAAACTTTGTATGTTTTCATTTTTAAACTTAAGAATCAAAAAATGTTTCTTAGAAAAATGGCTAAATGTGAAACTTTTGGATCAGAACTCACTAAACATACTGAACATCCTAAACTTGGTTTATAATCTGTTATTTCTTATCTGAGGTCAGAGGAGGCTCGTTAGGAAATGGAAAACTTGTACCATAAACCAGGAGAATGCTTAGACATCGTGTTATATTAGAAAGTTATTTAGAAAATGTCTTTAACAAAGATAGATGATGTGCTACTAAATGACCCCTCCCCCAGCTTCAAATACTTTCTTACATGATTTTAGGTATAATTTAATATTCATACAGGAGAGTACTTCAGAGCATGTTCCGTAGGGGAGAGAGACGCTCTGCCACTGAATGATTTTCCACAATGGCATGCTTTGTTGAATTCTGATTCACCTTGATTTTATACATTCCAGCCTGGAATAGTAACTTTCCGCCAATGATAACCAAGATTCTCTCCCAGAACCAGTCACCTGTCATTCCTGGGCTTCTCCCAGGACACAAACACTGAGAAGTCAGTTTCCAGGAGAATTTGACTCTTAGGTTCTGTCGTACATGTGACCTTTTATACCCTTGCAAGGTGCACAGATACTGGGTTTCAAAAATTACCGTGTGACCAGATTCAAGCTTGAAGCTAAAAAAGCTTATTCAGTACCCTGAAACATTTGTTTTTTCTCTACACTGAAAGCCTTAAAACCTGTAGACTTAAGAACAAGAAGTGGAGTTGGGAGCTCCAAGAAGTGGCGGAGTGAGGGGTGGAAGGTGGAAAGAGCAAGACAAAAATCAAAGGATTGGAAAACTGAGTAGAGGCCGTGGAAAATGCTCACCATCTTTCTCTGTCCCGTCCCCCTCTCCCTAACCATCTTTCTTTTACCCTTAGGCCCGCCCTGCCTGAGAAGAAAGTTTCTGATCTCAGCACTCTGAATGAAGTGGGCTATCAAATCCGCATCTAGCCAAGCCATACGGGCCAGCAGGAGGGTTCTGTGGTGCTTTTCTCTGCACTTTACCCAGCAACTTCAGGAGGAACTGCAACTATTTATTAAGGACTTGTGAGTTTTATTTTTAAGGATTCACCTGGAAATAGAATCTGAGTAGGTGGGAACAATTAGCTTTAAGAAACTGTAGAGGCAACCATAAAAAGGCTAAAGTAACAAACTCCACTGGGGTTGGACTGTTTCCCTCACTCAAGATCTCAAGGATAACCAACTTTAACTGTAGTTTTATATTTTTCCATTTACCTATTTTCTTTTACTTGCTTTGAACATTATGCCTCACCAGTAGTAAATGTTCATGAAGTCCTGTCTCCTTCCACTTTTGGTATAGTAAGGTAACTCAATCAGTATTAGTCTTTTTCAGCAATAACAGAAGCAAAGATGGGTGGGTTTTTTTAAAGCAGTTAGTATTACCTCAGCCTTTGACATCAGATATGCAAACAACGGTATTTTGGTTTTTTATATTCTATTTGTATTGTTTCCCCAATGTTCCCATGGGGATCTCCACAAGTTTGGAGTTTTTTCCTGGTGCACACATGTGATGAGATTTAAGGTATTATATGCAAGTGTTTTACTAAAACGCACTGAAATTCTCCTGGCAATATGGGAAACCATTTTTAGGATCTTGGAATTACTTCCTTCATCTTTTTTAAAGCATTCACTGGTGGCAATTTTTGTTCTTTCAAAACAAAACAAGCACATTCAGAAGCCAGTCTGTGTTCTGTCACTAACATTTAAACTTTGCAGAGTCCGGCAAAAAGCACAAGAGGTCATGCACTTGTTACACTAATTTAGGAGTATTGAGATGACCTCTGACAGTAACATACTCAGAAAGGGAAAGAGATCAGAAATGAAATCAGGGGTCCTGAGAACCAGAACCTTCCTGTTCACATTTCATTTTGATTTTTAAACCGATTCAGGCTCTGACTCTGAAGGACTTACTATTGTTAAAAGATGTATTCCGATGTCTTATATTAAGGCCAAATATGATACAGTATGATTATTTTCCCGTTCCTTGCTTTTTTTCCTAAATGTCATGAAGACATTTAGGAAGTATTAGAAAATATATAAATTAGAGAAGCAGAACTTTTTTTTTAAATGGAAGTCTTCTGGTACAGTGTTACACCTGATAGTGTGGTTTAGTCCACAAAACAGAATGCCTATCTGGCCCCCACGTGGCAGTTACAATGGCTAACCTTCCTACACACACAGCCTGGAGGTCATGAACACCAAGAGTAGAGCTTCTATTTCACTGCTTGTTTCATTTGTTTTATCTTAGCAACCATGCCAGCTCCTAAGACCAAAGGACATATTTAAGTCTGCTAATCAACAAAAGTGTTATTTCACTCTCAGTTCTTCTCTGGCTTTCTTTAACAAAGGTGGTTATAAGAAGTGAATAAAAGAAGAATCTGCTCACTGAGAATATTGACCAACAAAACCTCTGGGGGTGGCAAGGAAAGCAAAACAAGTGCTCGCTTTATCCTACAAATCAGTATTATTAAGGAAAGTATTATTTTCCTGAAAAAGGATGTCAATTACCTTTTAGTGAACTGGACCAAGTCAGTACACATCTCACCTAGACTAAAACGAAGCATGAATTTAAAATGCTGGGCTGGGGTGATAGCTCAGTGGAAGTGCACACAGTTAGCATGTGCAAGGCCCTGGGTTTGATCGCCAGCACCAAAAGAAAAAAAGGAAAAAAAGAGTTGCCTTTATATCTTTTCACACAGTAAATGCACTGGTAGCCCCATAATCACATGTATCTAGATGTTCACAGTAGCCAGTGAGTCATTTCATTCTCACTCTGAAACAATATGGACTTAGCCACCTCTCTTCTGTTTTCCACCCGAAACTTTATTATATCCAATAAGTAGACTACTCAAAACACTGCAAGCATTCTAAGAACTTGGAATAGCACTTGCCAAGTATTACCCGAGGACTGTCTCATCTAAACACAGAATGTCAAATGGCCGCAGAGCTTCTTGTTTCCCACAAGAAGAGGGAAAGGATAGGAATACAAAACTGTTCCCAATATGCTGATGTTTAAGTCTTAAACTTGCAACTGGCCTGATGATTCAATGAATAACCTAACTCTTCCCACACTCCTTGATTTTTAGATTCAATTTCCCAAAGCAAGGCTTAGTTACAGAAACATGTAAATTCATTTAAAATGTTCATAGTTGTCATCTTATTCCTATTGGCTATAGGATATGTTAATTCCTAGAAGACATAGGAAAGTAGTCATCAAACTGCTAAATTCTAATAATAATTTAATTAAAATATTATGGCAAGCCCTCCAACAAGCAACCAAACAATAAGCCCAATATGTTTTACTTCCCCAAACTGATTTTAAGATTAGCTATAATTCAAAGGATAAAAAATAAATTTGTGAGATGATCTGGAATCTAATTTTTAAGAGAGATTTTATGCTTAAGCCATCATGGCAATATATGCAAAGTTTAAATGAATGACAGACATCTTGATTTGAGACTGTATGTTGTGCTGTTTTGAGTACATTTATTTCAGAAAGTGATATTTAGTATTTTCTATACACACTGAAATCATGAGCATTTCACTTTTTCTAAGTCAATTATTTCATAAGGATTTTTATTAATAGATATTGGTAAATAGAACTTTGGAAATCTTAATTCAGTATTCTTACTATACCCGAGGCTTTTGTAAACTATAGTTTTATGTACAACCTTGTACAGTTTTTTTGACATACAATTCAGAATCTTGTTTATTCTCTTGGACTTTGTTCTGGCCAATACATTTTTTTTTATCTTTATGAAAAACTGTGATTGTTTTAGTGGGTATTTTTATAAGTAAATGAAAACTTATATAATGGTATTTTAGAAAATACCAGATAAGTGCATGTTCCAAGTTAATGTTTTCTCATCACTTGTATGTTTATACACAGCATGGGACTTTAATAAAACCATCCTGGAAATTTAAGGATTACTGTTGTTGTTTTTTTCCCGGTGTGATTTTTTCCCTATATGTAATAAAGTTACTTTTTAATACATTCACTTAACACAAAGCATTAATTAATGAATTTTCATTTTTCCCTAATACTAGAAAGAGATAATTATGCTATCATTATCATTTGATGATAACAGCAGGGCGTGGTGGTGCACGCTTGTAATCCCAGTACTTGGGAGGCTGAGACCGGAGGATCGCAGGTTCGCAGCCAGCCTCAGCTACTTAGTGAGACCTCCGCAACTTAGTGAGACCCTGTTTCAAAAATAAAGAATTAAAAATAGGGCTGGGGAGTAGCCTGGAGGTAGAATGCCTCTGGGTTCAATCCCCAGTCCCCCCCCCCAAAAAAAAAAAAAAGGGCTGG
>PVJS01053472.1:0-13276 GCA_004027185.1 Glis glis | reverse complement strand
CCCTCCGCAACTTCGTGAGACCCGGTTTCAAAAAAATAAAGCATAAAAAAATAGGGCCGGGATGTAGTGCGGAGGTAGAACGCCCCTGCATTCAATCCCCGGTACCGCAAAAAAAAAAAAAAAAAAAAAAAAAATTGAATTAGCCTAAAAGAAGACAGGCAAACTGGAATAGAGGAACAAAACATGGATGGAACAAGTAGAAAGTAACAGTGAAATAGCAGGCCTGAAGCCAACCATTTCAATATTACAGTAAATGCAATTAAAAGGTATATTCTTTGAAGCCAGGTATGGTGGCACACACCTGTAATCCTAGTACTTGGGAGGATGAGACAGGAAGATCACAGGTTCAAGGCTAGCCTCAGCAACTTAGCAAGACCCTGTTTCAAAATAAAAAATTAAAAAGGGCTGAGGGTGAGCTGGGCATGGTGGTGCACACTTGTAATCCCAGTAGTTGGGAGGCTGGGACGGGAGGATCCAGGTTCGTGGCCAGCCTCAGCTACTTGGTGAGGCCCTCTGCAACTTAGTGAGACCCTGTTTCAAAATAAAAGAATAAAAAATAGACCTGGAGGTGTAGCTCGGAGGTAGAATGCCCCTGGGTTCAATCCCCAGTACCAAAAAATAAAATAAAATAAAATAAAAGGGTTGAGGGTGTAGCTCAGAGGTAAAACACTCCTGGGTTCAATCCCCAGTACCAAAAAAACCAAAGTACACTATTTGAGATTGTATAAAAAAGATACAATTACATGCTGCCTACAAGAGATATACTTTTTTTTTTTTTTTTGGCAGTACTGGGGATTGAACCCAGGGGCGTTCTACCTCCCAGCTACACCCCCGGCCCTATTTTTTTTATACTTTATTTTGAAACCGGGTCTCATGAAGTTGTGGAGGGCCTCACTCAGTAGCTGAGGCTGGCCATGAACCCGGATCCTCCGGTCTCAGCCTCCCAAGTACTGGGATTACAAGCGTGCGCCACCACACCCGGCTTACAAGAGATATACTTTAGAAACAAAATTGCATATAGGTTGAGAATAAAAGAATTTAAAAAGCTATACCATGCAACAAGCATAAGGAACCTGAGTGGCTATACTACTATCAAATAAAACAGACTTAAAGACAAAGAGGATTAGTCGAGATTAAAAAGCATATTTCATAATGACAAAAGGGCCAGTAATCTAGAGGACATTGTCATTATAAATGTATATATGTCTAATAACAGAGATTCAAATTATGTGAAACAAAACCTGATAGCATTTAAGAAAGCACATTTCTAATTCATAGTTTCAGATATTAATACCTTCCTTTTAGCAATTGAAAAAACAAAATATCGGGAGGAATCTAATCACTTAACATTATCAACTACCTTCACCTAATGGATATTTACCAAGACCACAACCAACCATGCCAGGATACACATTTTTGGGGGTAAGTTTATAAGTCCACATGATCTGTTCACCAAGATAGGACATAAATCTCAACAAGCTTTAAAAGCCTGAAGGTTTATATTAAGTTCTCTGACCAATGGAATTGAATTAGAAATAAGTGACAATAGACTTAGAAACTCTAAAAAATTTGGAACCCCAGAAAACATACTTCCAACTCCCATGGGTTAAAGAAGAAATGTATATACTTTAAATATGTGTAGTTTACTAAATGATGATTATACCTCAATAAAGTGCTAAAACTATAACTCCGGTTGATAAGAGTGCTTTAGGAAAGTTACTCTGTATCTCTATACAGAATGCTCTGGGGTTGGATCTAATAGAAACAAGGAAACCAACTAGGAGACCAGTAAAGTAATTCAGACTCCAAGGTTCAAAACAAATGCTAAACAACTACAAATTCTGGCACTGTGTTAGGTTTAGAGGGACAAAGCTGTGCAAGAAGTTCAAGGAAGTCTTCTGAAAGCAGGGATGTCCCTGGTAAGCTAGAAGGATGAGAAATACACAGGTGAGAGAAGAAAGATGGTGAGGAGCCCAGGTAAATGGAGAAACCAGCAAAGAAATGAAGGTGTAAACAATGTCCTGTGTGGCCTTGGCAAAGCAGGTGAAAAGCAATTTTGTGTTATTAGTGTGAAGTGTGTGGCAGAATGGAGGATCTAAATCCACAGAGCCAGGCCTGTCAACCTCTTGACTGACAGGCAGGAGGGACGAAGAAGGAGGAAGTGGCAATCTTGTTTTTGTTTTTTTGATACTGGAATTGAACCCAGGGCCATTCCACCTCTAAGCTACATGCCCAACCCTATTTATTTGTTTGTTTGTTTGTTTGTTTGTTTGTTTGCTTATGGCACTGGGGATTGAACCCTGGGGAATTCTACCTCTGAGCTATACCCCCAGCCCTATTTTATTTTGAAACAGGGTCTCACTAAGTTGCAGAGGGGCTTGCTAAGTTGCCGAGGCTGGCCACAAACCTGCAATCTTCCTGTCTCAGCTTCCTAAGTACTAGGATTATCGGTGTGCGCCACCATGCCTGTCTGAAGTGGCAATCTAAAATAATCCCTTTGAAACTTAGATGCCTTGACTTAACTTTACTGGGCCTCCTTACATCTCTCTAAGCAATCTTCTCAATATCCTTTTCCCTGGCTCTCTTTCCTCTGAAATGCAGACAGTCTGTCTTGACCCTTTTTTCTGCTGCCTCTGCCAATCTCCCAGGGTGATATCATCTATTACTATACTTATACTAGAACCAGGACTATTACCTGTAGTCAAGTAATTCACACATTTTAATCTTTAGTCTTGACCTGTGCTGAGTTCTAGCCACAAATATCTATTTCTCTATACAGGGAGGTCTTACCATTCTCTAGTCTCCTAAACCTTGGGTGTTTGCTTACCTCTGTTATATGACCATCCACTTCCCAGTCACTGGGTTATTTTGGATCTATGATTGCTACCACAGCCTCTGAGAGCCTTCCATTTGCCCCCTCAGTTCATTCCACACAGCCCCGCCAGAGAGACCTTTCTAAAATGAAAATCAGATACCATTTCTCTCCAGTAACTTCTCCAAGCTACTTAACGCTGTTTACAAGGCTCTACACAAATTAGTTCCCATTTACCTCTCTTGCCTCATCTTGTACCACTGTTCTCCCAAAGCCGTATGATCCAGCTATACTTCTTTCAGTTCTTCAATTTCCATGCCCCCCTTAGCACTAAACCTTCACCCAAGCTGTTCTTTTGGCCTGAAATTCTCTTCCCTCTCCTTATATGGAACTGACGGGTCTGCATCTTCCCAGTTGGCATCCCTTAGGTGGACGTTCATTTTCACGCCTCTGTGGTTTTGCTCATGCTAATATCTTTCAGTCTAGTATCTTTCTTCCCCACCCTTCTTCTCCATCAAAACCGATTCCATTCTTTAAGGCCTAATTCAAACACTGCCTCTTATGTGAAATTTTTTAATCCTCCAAGTTAAAACAAATTCTTGTTTTCTTTACTATTGCATAATAAATACAATGTGAGTACTCACATTTTCACCAATTTCAAATATTATTCATCCATTTGATGAACATGTATTAAGTACAAGGATGTGTCAGGCTCTATTCTAATCTCTGGCAACACAGCAGTAAACAAATTTGTTGTTTATAACTTATAATTTTTTGTTTATAAATCTGTCACCTCCAGTGTATTACAAACCCCTAAGGGCATAAATCCTGTTCAACTTGTTCAATCCATAGGTGACCAGCAAGTATGTCACAGTCATTTGATAGAAGCTTGTTCAGTGAATCATTATATGGATAATCTAAGTCATTAAAATGAACTCAAGGGACTGGGATGTAGCTCAGTGGTAGAGCACTTGCCTAGCACATGTGAGGCCCTGGGTTCCATCTGCAGCACTGACAAAAAAACAAAACAAAACAAAAATAACAACAACAACAAAACTCAACTGCAGAGAAAGGGGAGGTGGGAGAAGATGTCCTTATTCAGTCAAGTGGTGATGCACATGAGAACCTGAGCCATCCAGAGATGAAGTGACTCGCTCAGGATCACATGGCAATTAAAGGGTAGAACCAGGACTAGAATCTCCGATTCCTGAATTCTAACCAATGTTCTTTTATACTAGGGGAGCCAAAGAGGAACAGAAGAGCATGGGAGGTCCAGCTGCCCCAAGTTCTTCTTTACTCAATTCTTCTGATGGCTTGACATGCATGTGTCCCTAACTGTGAAGTGGCTCAGTCTCTCCTTGGGGTCACTCCATTTGTCCTTGATGCTGCTTTTAGAGACGTAGGGCATGAGTGGGGATCAGGCTGAGTGAGTACACAGCTGGCCTATGTATCTGAGCCTGTGTGTCTTCTCCCGGGAAGAGGGCTTTGGGGTAGACATTTCTTGAACACATATAAAGAGTGGACAACATTCATGGAAAATTTTCTGGAGCCCACAGGAACGTGAGGGGATCTGATGGGCAATAGCAACAAATACTGCCTTTCTGTGTTTGAGCACAAACACAAATATATACTCAGTAAACACTAAAGCATTTGTTTCAGGAGGGCTTCCCAACATTTTCTGGCAGAGAATTTCTCTGAATTCCACTGAAAAAGCAGAGAGGAGTACAGAGTGAATTAATTTGGTTGGCTTGCTTTATCTGGTTTCTCATTTTCTTTCAATTTAAACCTAAATGTCAGAGCTTTGTTCTCGAGTATCTATCCAGCTGACTTCTAGATGAGAAGCTCAGTATTAAATTATGAGACTGCACCAGTCTTCTTTATTATAGAGTGCTTCTATACCTGCCAATATACCTGGTTAATGCAAAACAGGATCTTGGAACATCAGTCTTATTGAAGCTGGCTAGATTATGCTTGATTGTTATCCTTTAGGAAGAGGCTTCTTCTCTATGTAAGACATCAGGCTACAAATTTAAACACAGACGGTCATGAAAATGCCCCCAAACTCAAAACCCAGCAAAACACCTCTATGCTTTGAGCCTAAGGTCAAAAGAGGATAGCTATGCTGTGAGAGGTACTAAGAATGTTTTTGCCAATTTACAGAAAATAACGAAATCTACTGAAACAGAACTTCAGGTTTGATTCTGAGTTAAGAGACTTTGCCTACACATAGGAGCATTCCATAATGGTAGCTCTTCTTCGTTTTTCAGTAATTCCACTGCCTTGTTTCAGGTACTATAATCAATGGATATTATTTTGCATTCGTTACTGTGACTCTAATAATGGGTGTTATGTTCCAGCAGAGCTATTGCTGTGCTCTATTCTCTTGTTGGTCTGACACATAGGATCCAATTACAGCTACAAAGGAAAGAGCTGGCAAGCATGACGAAAGATGGATGCCAAAATATGTCTTTTTGTAGCTTAAAAATGTGTAACCGGAGGAGCTTTTACTCTAGTAATTAAGTTAATCAAAGGAAATAAGACTTGAAGATAATAATAAAGTCATTTTTGCTATGAGGCCACAGTTATGAATTATTAATATAGAGGGGTGATTTAAATTGCTCATTAATATTTTGGTTTAAAATAGACAAGCAACTAAGTTAAAATGGATATTAAATGTGAAATTTAAATAACATGCATGACACGAAAGTCTTAATATACTTTTTCTTGTAGTATATGCACGAAACCCTACATAATCAAAATAAGTTGGACAGCTACAATCTCCTTAGGATCTGCATTAAAAGTGTGTGTATATACATAGTTATAGGTCCTAAGAATTTCATCATATATTATTACATTTAACTATAGTGTTTATACTCAAGTGTTAAAATAAAAAAAAATTTGAAAAATGTAGCTTTGAAATATGCAAGTGTATGTATATATATATGTATATATATATATATATATTTTTTTTTTTTTTTTGCGCTACCGGGGATTGAACGCAGGGGTGTTCTACCTCTGTGCTACGCCCCCAGCCCTATTTTTTTTATGCTTTATTTTTGAAACCGGGTCTCACGAAGTTGCGGAGGGCCTCGCTAGGTAGAGAGAGAGAAAGAGAGACAGAGAGAGAGAGAGACAGGAGAGAGGAGAGAGAGAGAGATAGATCGATCGATCAATCGATCGATCGTGTGCGCAAGCACGCTGAGGTTGGCCGCGAACCCGGATCCTCCAGTCTCCACCTCCCAAAGTACTGGGATTACAAGCGTGTGCCACCACACCCGGCTGAAATATGCAAGTATATTTTACTACTTTATTTTTTATTTTTTATACTATATTTTGAAACCGGGTCTCACGAAGTTGCAGAGGGCCTCACTAAGGAGAGAGAGACAGAAACAGATATTTACTACTTTAAATATAAATGTCAAGCCGGGCGTGGTGGCGCACACTTGTAATCCCAGTACTTTGGGAGACGGAGACCGGAGGATCCGGGTTCGCGGCCAGCCTCAGCGCTCGCTCTCTCTCTCTCTCCCTCTCTCCCTCTCTCTCCCTAGTGAGGCCCTCCGCAACTTCGTAAGACCCGGTTTCAAAATAAAGTATAAAAAAATAGGGCCGGGGGTATAGCGCGGAGGTAGAACACCCCTGGGTTCAATCCCCGGTACCGCAAAATAAATAAATAAATAAATAAATATAAATGTCAGATAATGCTTTAATTTTTCTCATAGGAAAACAGAGATATGGACCCACATGAAGGTGCTTTTTTAAAAAAAGCACTCACTTCAAGCACCACTTGAAGTGAGACAGTTAACGACTTTCATGCTATGAAAATGGATCATAATGAATGGATTGTAAAAAAGGTACAGTATTCATTATATTTTATACCACAGTTAAGGTTTCTCCAATGATAAAAATCATAATTTCTCTCAATAGACTATAGTTTTAAAAATTGAGGCCGAATTGTCTTTGTGAGGCTGGTGATCACTGCCCACTTCAAGGCTTCCCATCTCGTAGTTAGCTGGAACCTGGTCTCTGGTGCATGAGAGCTCTCCCTGTTCTATGAGCACACCCCAGGTCCAGTGAGACGAACAGATGTCTAAAGGGACAAGTGCTGGTGACCACCAGACACAGCCTCAAAATGACAATAAAACAGTGACTCTAGAAGAGTGAAAAGTTAAGCTAAATTGGGTCAAAGACTTAATTCGGACATGAATTAAACAGATGAAATGCTTGAAACTGTGCCCAGCCCAGAGTCAACACTATCTAGGTAGTGGGATTGTTGTTAGGAAACAATCTGAAAGAGTGGAGTTACGAGGAGTTACTGACATGGTCCTGACTGGAAGCAGAGGGGAGCCTGAAAGCCTGGTGCTCTCCCTTCCCCCAGAAATCCTCTATTTATAGACCTCAAGCATGAAACATGCTCCTGTGCCTGTCCATTCTTAGCATATGGTATTTAAGACCCAGAGAACTGGTGTGCTCTGGCAAGATGATAAAATGAAGAAAGATAATGAAGAAAAATGATAAAATTCTCAAACATTTCCCCATTAGGTGTACAGACCAATAATAAACTTCAACACAGAGTAAAAATCATGTCTAAGTCTATAATGCTCCAACAAACCTTTAAATATTGTTTGTCATTAATTCAGATGAAGTGTTATTTCTCACAAAGCATGGCTGTTCTATTATTCAAAATAAGCCAAGAAGACACCTATTACAACTTTAAATGTTATACCAGAGAATATGTCCTTTAGGAAATATCTTACTGAATACCAAAGATGACATAGACCATTTCTCCTCCCCTCGACAGGGACAGTTTGTATGGTCTTTGTTCTTATAGTTCTTTGCTTACATTTCTGTTGTATGACTTATAGTACTATATACTGTAACTTATTTGTGTTTTCTTTAGTTTTGTTACTCTGGCGCCTTCCACATATTTTCATTTGTGTAATATATATTTTTGAGGATGGACCATGAACTATGCACTGTGCCTGAGGATACAAACGGCAGATTTAGACCAGCAAAGCATTTTAGACACTGGAATCATAATATACAGAAGATAAAATAACCACAGGTATATTTAATGTGGCTAAAGAAATCTTCCTGAAAGATGAACAAGGAATAAGAGATTATAAAACCAAAAGCAAGCACATTTGATAAAAATCCAAGTAGAATTTCTAAAACTGAAAAATAAAAACAACTGAAATTTTAAAATAAATTGGTGGAGAGCAGAAAATTGGGAACTGGAAGAAAGGTACAGAGAAATTATTTAAAGATTGAGCACAGAGATCAAAGGGAGAGAAAATGTGGAAGTGAGGTTGAGAGAGAGGCGGCTAGCGCGAGCAGGCCTAACATCACACCTGATCTCTCTCCAGTCCCTCATTACCTGCCTCATTACACTGGGCCATGCTGCACCTGAAAGATGACAGCACGGTGTCTGCTCTGTGCTTCCAGGCGGGCTGCTCTCTGTGGCTGCTCCTTTACTTTCCTCCCTCCCCTCATCCAGAGGTCCACTTGGATATGCTCATGGGGCGAGTCTTCCCCTGCTGCTCAGGGCCTCAGCTCTCTAGGGTGTTAGAACAGAGGTAAAAAAGACATGTCTGTCTCCCCCGCCTGGCCGCTGTTGTGTTCACGTACTGTTCACAATCTGTTGGTTGTTGCTGCCTCCTTGGCTAATAAGGCCTTTTGAGCCCCGTGTGTGGCAGGTACCCAGAAGCTGTCTCTCGACTGTGAGAGCTCTCTAATGCTCCTGGGGAGCTCAGAACTGCACAGTTCCCTAACGTGGGATATCCAGGCCTGGTTCAACTTATTCCAACTCTCCCCACCTCCCAAATTTTCATCCTTGTATCTAGCACGTTGGGACGGGGTGACTGGCTGCTGCTGGAGGAAATTCACCACTGTTAACTTCCTGGTCTCTGGGTCATTGGGGGCCTCAAGAGTGCCCACAGAATCTTCTGCAGCATGTTCACCACTCTCCTTGAGTACTTTTGTCAACTTGACCTTTCTCCTTTCACTTTTAGTTGGTAATCTTCTCCATTCATCAAGGAGAGAGAGGCTTTTAAACTAATCTGCTTCAGCTTCTCCTCCTCCTAACCAACCAACCAAACTATGTCCACAGCTATTCCCCACATCCTCTGTCCGTCTCCAGGTCCAGAAGTCCTTCTACCTCACGTCCGCCCAGGCCTTCCCTGACACTTGGCACTGAAGCACCCACTTTCTCTTTCCTTCAGCTTCTTCTTTATCAGTTTTTCCCCCTAGCCCACAGAGGTACCCAGTCTCTTCTACTTTATACTTCCTCATCTTAACCAAGGTATAATTGACAAATGAGAATTATATATCTTTATGGTGTAAATGTGATGTTCTGGTATATGTATACACTGTGAAATGATTAAATGAAGCGAATCACTTCACATACTAATCATTTTTGGGTAAAGATTTAAGACCTACTCTTTAAAGCAATTTTCAAGTATTATAATACACAATTATTTTCTATAGTTGTCATGCTGAACAATGGATCACCAGAACTTATTCCTCCTATCTAACTGAAGCATTTTACCATTTGACCAACATCTCCCACCTTACCCCCACCCTGGAGGAACCGCCACTCTATTCTCTGCTTTTGAGTTTGACTTTTTAAGAGTCCATATATAAGTGGAAGCATGCAGTATTTGTCTTTTTGTGTCTGGCTTATCTTACCTAACATACTATCCTCCAGGACCATCCTTGCTGTTGCAGGTGACCAGATTCCTTCACTTTGGAGCTGAGCAGTCCTCCACTGCTACACACATCCTGTTTTCTTTATCCATTCATCCACTCATGGACGCTTGGGTTGATTCATTATCTTGGCTACTGTGAATGCTGCTGCCATGAACATGGGAACGCAGACATCTCTTCAACACACTGACCTCATTTCCTTGGGATGGATACTCAGAAGTGGGATTGCTGGACCATATGGGAGTTCTATTTTTAACTTTTTGAGAATAGTCTCTTCCATTGTGAATACTTCTTCCCTAGGCTCCTCTGGTTATTGTGTTTCATCTTTCTCTTGCTCCACTCACCCAAACACACACCCACACAAATAACTTTTCTCATTAAATTCACTTCCTCCTTTGCTGTTGAACTCTTCAGAACACTATAATTTGGCTTCCATTCCTACCTCTCAACTAATGCTGTCCTTCCTCTGTGAGGCCATCACTGACCTCTTTTTTTTTTGCGGTACCAGGGATTGAACCCAGGGGCGTTCTACCTCTGAGCTATACCCCCAGCCCTATCTTCTATACTTTATTTTTGAAACCGGGTCTTGCGAAGTTGCGGAGGGCCTCACTAAGTAGCTGAGGCTGGCTGCAAACCTGGATCCTCCGGTCTCCGCCTCCCAAGTACTGGGATTACAAGCGTGCGCCACCATGCCCGGATCATCACTGACCTCTTAATGCTAGAACCAATGGAAAATTTTCAGTCCTGTGTCCTAGGACATTTCTGTGGCATTTAAGATTGACTAATTCCTCTCTCTCCTCTGTGCCTTTCATTTCATACATTCATTCACTCAAAAGATATTTATTAGGCAGTGTGTCATACTCTTCTAGGAACTAAAAATAAAAAAAGTGAACAAAAAGACAAAGTGTTTGCCCTCTTAGGACTTACATCATATGGTGGGGGAAGAAGAAATGAATAATTAAACAAGGCTTTATATATAGTAAGTCAGACAGCGATAACTTCTATGGAAGAAAATAAAGCAGTTATGGGGATAAGGAGAGCAGGGAATGAGCAAGCTGGTGGAAGGGTGGTGGGGACGGCGCTACTGTTTTATAAAGGGATCAGAGAGGCCTCACTGTTAAGTGGCATTTGAGCAGTAAAACAAAGGAGGTGAGAGAAAAACCACGTGGACTAGCGGGAGGCAGAGTGTTCCAGTCGGAGGGAAGAGTCACTGCCGAGCCCGCAGGCAGGAGGGTGCTTGAATGTTCCAAGAACACCACGGGTCTAGCATGGCTGTGGCAGAAGGAGCAAGGAGCTAGAAGAGACGGGACCGAAAAGGCCATGCGAGCAAGGAGAGAAGCAAGGTCACAAGCTGAGCGGCCACTACAATTACCCGCGGAGGCAGTAACAGTGGATGGGACCAGGACGGCGGCAACGGAGGCGATCTGACTCCAGATTATTCTGAAGGAAGAACGGATGCAAGAGCAGGGATGTGTCAGGAATGACACTGAGGTCTGTGTCGGACGCCTCGCTATTCCAGGTAGCTATTGGTGACACCTTCCTCTCAGACTCTAGTATCTTTCTGCTGAGGTCTCTCGGTCTTCCAAGCAGCCTTGCTGGATGAGACTGAAGTGGACCAAAATGGCTTTCTCTCCTGCCCTTGCTCTGACCACCTCTGGGCGCAGTGGCCAGTCCCAATTCGCCAGGCCTCTGTGACTTCACCACCAAAGTGACTGGCCAGCTTTCTGTTCTCCCAGGCCAGAGCAGGATCCTGACTATAATCCTGGCAGGAGGCAGGCAGTAGTCTTTGGAGTCTACAGTTCCAAGGAACATATTTCAAAGCCTCTCTCATTGCGGTAGGGTTAGGGAGTAACAAGTCTTCCCACTGCTGTTCCACGGGGGAGGGGAATGAGATTCATGGAGTGATACTAGCTCTTTCCCAAGAAATCTCACTACTTACCTCATTACCAGACTCTTATTCTTCTGCAACACTGTCCTTTTATAATATTTGCAAACTGGGGGGAGGGGGGCTCAAGAGTCCTGCGTATGTTTTCATTCATTTCCTTTAAAGATATTCACCTATGGATCTGATATCTACTATCTGCTTTATTATTAGCACCTAAAGCAAAAGAGTAGCAGAAAGAGTTTCATTTTAACATCCTAATACACATATGTAGCCTGGCAGAGTCTAAAGTTAGTAAATTAACCTACCTGCAGAGGCTTTAAAATCATTTAACTCTACCTTACCCCTTCCCCCTAAGTTACATGTTATTGTTACCTAGCATTTTAGCTCTTTTTCTAATACCATAAATTAGATGTTATAATTACTTTTTTAACCTGTGGTTTTGTTTATAATTACCTTAAGCCTATGATAAAGTAAGGTACAAATCTGTGCCAATAGTATGTCTTCTTTCTCTTAGCCCTTCTATGAGTTGGCAAGAGCACATTAGCAGTCACACACACACAGCCGACTGAGATCCTGCGGGGCACCCTCTGCCTTAGTAATGCCAGGCAAGGCCATTTCTGTTGGGGATGGACTGCTTGGGATTCTCCACATACTCCAGCAGCGTCTCCATCCCCAGGTGATTGATGTCTTTGTTCCTGTTGGTGTCCATGTCAGAGCATCCAGGCCTGACCCATCTTCTGCCCAAACACAAGTGGAGATTTGGCCCCATTTTGTGCTTGTCGCCTTCCTTTTCCACAGTGTGGCACTGGGCACACTTCAGAACAAAGTCTCCTTGCCCCTTTCAATACCACCCATTTTTAATTCACTGTACACACTATGAAGGTCCTTGCTCAGAAACAGGACATCCTGCTGTCTGAGATATAATTATTTTGCACAACTAAATTTGTTTGGATTTATCTGGTACTTACCAATTTCCTGGCTCACCATTCTTTCTTGCACCTCAGATCTTCCTTCTGGAATCAATTCTTTCTTCCTGAAATACATGTTTACTTTAGTTCCTTTAGTGAGCATCTGTGCTGGTCACTCAGGTTCTGCTCATTTGTAAAGTCTTGTTTTGAAAAAATCCTCGCCCAGTTCTTAAAAGACTAGATGCTTTAGGTTCACAGGTATTTTCTGTGAACATGCAGAAGATGCCACTCCTTCCAGGCTTCCCTGACTGCTGCTGAGGGTCTGCTGTTAGTCTATACATTCTTCTTTCACAGTTACTCTTCCTTTCTCTCTGTGTCTTTGGCCTCACCATGATAAGTTTCTAATTTCTCTCTCTGTCTACAGGCTTACCATGATATGTTGAATTTGCAATTTTTCAACTTATTTGCCCTAGTTGGTATATATTGTGCTTCTTGTATCTTTGGGTTAATATCTTTCATCTCTTCTGAAAAAATGATCTCCCATCATCTTATCAAATGATGCCTCCCTTTCTACACATATTCTCTCTGGGATTTCTATTGGTTATATTATACTTCATTTATTATTTGTGTCTTTTAACTTTTCTTTAGTATTTTCCATCTCCTTGGCTTCTTTGTTGCTTTCCGGGGAATTTCTTCTGATACACATTCCAGTTAGCTAATTCTCACTTCAGTTTTATCCAGTCTATTGTTTAACTCATCCACATTTCCTGAGTTTTTTTTTTTTTTTTTTTTTTTTTTTTTTTTTTTTTTTTTTTTTTTTTTTTTTTTTTTTTTTTTTTTTTTTTTTTTTTTTTTTTTTTTTTTTTTTTTTTTTTTTTTTTTTTTTTTTTTTTTTTTTTTTTTTTTTTTTTTTTTTTTTTTTTTTTTTTTTTTTTTTTTTTTTTTTTTTTTTTTTTTTTTTTTTTTTTT
>PVJS01053471.1:0-13277 GCA_004027185.1 Glis glis | reverse complement strand
TTCTGCTCCATTGGTCTATGTTTCTGTTTTTGTGCCAGTACCATGCTGTTTTTATTACTATGGCTTTGTAGTATAGTTTGAAGTCAGGTATTGTGATGCCTCCTGCGTGATTCTTACTGCTGAGAACTACTTTGGCTATTCTGGGTTTTCTGTTGTTCCAAATGAATTTAAGGACAGATTTTTCTATGTCAGTGAAGAAGGACTTTGGTAGTTTAATGGGTATTGCGTTGAATCTGTAGATCAGTTTTGGAAGAATGGCCATTTTGATGATATTAATTCTGCCTATCCAAGAGCATGGGAGATCTTTCCATCTTCTAAGATCTTCTTCAATTTCTTTTTTTAATGCTTTATAGTTTTCCTTGTAGAGGTCTTTTACCTCCTTGGTTTGGTTTATTCCCAAGTATTTCATTGTTTTGGGGGATATCGTGAGTGGAAATGTCTTCTGGATTTCTTTTTCCGTGGATTCATGGTTGGTGTACAGAAAAGCTTCTGATTTTTTAAGATTGATTTTGTATCCAGACACTTTGCTGAATTTATTGATCAGATCTATAAGCCTTTGGAACCAATCAAAGTATCCATCAACAGATGAATGGATTACAAAACTATGGGATATGTACACAATGGAATTTTATGCAGCCATAAAGAAGAACAAAATCACACATTTGTAGGGAAATGGAAAGAATTAGAGAACATTATGCTAAGTGAGATTAGTCAGGCACAAAGAGTGAAAAGTCGGATGTCCGCCTTAATATGTGGAAGCTAGAGAGGAGGAGACTTAGAAGGGACGCCAAACAAAGAAGGGGAAAGCTTTAGATAAACAAAGAAGATGACCTAACTGAGGGAGTTGGGAGGGGGGTGGAGGGTAACACACTAAAGCGCAGGAGGTATACATCCAAACTTATAAAACTCAAATCACTGTGCAAAGCACTAAAGGGAGGGAACGGGGAGGGAATGGGGTGGGATTTGAGGGAGGGCAAATCGGGCAATGTGTGCATGTATGACTCTTATAACCTAACACCTATTAAATGTATAATTACAATGCACCAATTAAAAAAAATTTGTGTCTAACAGTAAAAAAAAAAAAATAAAAATAAAGTGCTTGCTAGCTCTTCATCACCTACATTTGTGTTTCAAATTTGGATGATCATCAGAATCCTTCAGCAGCTGTCACATCATGCCCCGTATTCAGCAAAAATGCACATATTGTCTAACACAATAAGATTATGTGTTTGCTCATCAAAATGGTTCTTATAAACCTTAACAGTTGTGCCTTATATATTACTTAATCTCCTAGGATATATAATTGTAGTTTTTATCTCCTGATAAAAGCTATGTGATTTGCACATGTATTTTCATTGCAAGAACATTGCAAATACCTTTTTTGGGGGGGTACTGGGAATTGAACCAGGGGTGTTCTACCTCTGAGCTGCACTCCCAACCCTTTTATTTTTTTTTTAATCTTAAAACAAGGTCTAAGTGGCTCAGGGTCTGGCTAAGTTACACCTCATGGTCTTGAACTTGAAATCCTCCTATCTCAGTCTCCCAGGTACTGGGATTACACGTGTGTGACACCATGCCCAGCTCTGAATACCTTTTTTTTTTTTTTTTTTGGTACCAGGGATTGAACGCAGGGGCATTTTACCTCTGCGCTACGCCCCCGGCCCTATTTTTATCCTTTATTTTGAAACCGGGTCTCACGAAGTTGCGGAGGGACTCACTAAGGAGAGAGAGAGAGACAGGGAGAGAGAGAGAGAGAGAGAGAGAGAGAGAGCTGAGGCTGGCCGCAAACCCGGATCCTCCGGTCTCTGCCTCCCAAAGTACTGAGATTACAAGCGTACACCACCATGCCCGGCCTGAATACCTTTTAAAAAATTTTTATTATATACTGGAAAATCTCTGAATAGTTTT
This sequence comes from Glis glis, assembly GCA_004027185.1. Classification (NCBI taxonomy): domain Eukaryota; kingdom Metazoa; phylum Chordata; class Mammalia; order Rodentia; family Gliridae; genus Glis; species Glis glis. The sequence continues at coordinate 11,369 of PVJS01053471.1, read as the reverse complement.
TTTCACTATCTACCAAAATCTATCACCTCTTTCTATAAGTACCTCCTTCAGACATGTCCTGTATAGTTTGTTTTCCCATCAGTGAGTAGAGTGGAAAATTCATTATGAGTAAAAGGAGCTTTGGAATGTGTGATGGGGAATTAGAGAATGACAGAGGCTTTCAGGAGTCCCACAGGGAGTTTTGAATGAAGCAGTTGATTGGACTTTGAAAAAGTCTTTGTAAGATAAGTTATCTTCACTAGCCACACAGTTTAAAAATGTATTTTATGATTGTAGAATGTATGTTATGTATATATGTATGTATATGTACACACATATATTTAAATGTACATATCTACATCCTTATCTCCATTACATCTACAGAACTTTGAGACACGTGTGTTGCAGATTCATAAGAGGGTTAAATTTATGAAAAATAAATCATTCTTCAAAAGCAATGTTGAAATCACTCAAATACTTTGTTTTCATTCTTGAAGAACATTAAAATAGGATCAAAAGACATAATTCACATTTTAGAAGTCCTTTATTAGATTTTCCCTTGATTCTTTAGTTTCCTAAGTTCTCTGGAGGGTTAAAAATCTTCACATTTCTTACTTTTCTCAAATAATTTAATCTCTCTGATGGATTTTGCCCTTACCAGAAAACTAATCGTGGCCATACCACATGCTCATAGCAATCTTAATGCTAATCCATGAAGCTCCCAACTGCTGGAAGAAGTATTTCTGATTTTAAATGTTTATTACACAAAATGAGAAAAGTGAAATATATAAATAAAAACTTCCTGCATTTCTAATACCAATGATAAAATCAATTAACAGACAATTATCTTTTTCATATGTTTATATGTGTATATATTTCAATATACATAATCTATAACATAATATTATTTTATATACAATTTTCAGTTCTCATTTATGCTATGATGATATTTTCTTTATTTCTTTTTTTTTTTTTTTTGCGGTACTGGGGATTGAACCCAGGGGCGTTCTACCTCCACGCTACACCCCCGGCCCTATTTTTTATACTTTATTTTGAAACTGGGTCTCACAAAGTTGCGGAAGGCCTCACTAGGTAGAGAGAGAGAGAGAGAGAGACAGGGAGAGAGAGAGAGAAAGAGAGAGAGAGAGAGAGAGAGAGCTGAGGCTGTCCGCGAACCCGGATCCTACAGTCGCCGCCTCCCAAAGTACTAGGATTACAAGCGTGCGCCACCACGCCCGGCTTTATGATGATATTTTCTAAGAGAACCTTAAATGCTTCTACAAAAAATGAAATGTGATTTTTAAATACTTGCACTTTATTGTATAAATATACCAAATTTCCAAAATTTAAGCATTATCCAAATTATAGACATTTAAGTGAAGAATACATACTGAAATGAGTTTTAAAATTTTCCATTCTATAGAAAGAAAAATCTGGTTTTAACACCTGAGGAGGTTTACAACTACTTGGAAAACTTGAGAATTTTCAAAAAACCAAAGATACTTTCAACTCCAAAAGAAAACATTCAGTATAAAACAAAATTGGATTGAGTTGACTTAAATGTTCTTTTTAAGTTATATAAAGACTAAGTCAAGGTATCATTTCAATTCTAGTTAAGGAAATAGAAGTTTATTACACTTTTAATTTTTTCAAATTAAACTTTAAGTTCAGCTTGCAGTGTCATTTTTTGAATTTTGTTTTATGATTAACATAAGTATATGCTCATCAGAAGATATTTTAAGCTCACTGTAATTATTCAATTACTTCATCAATCTAATGAAGACAGTACTTGTTTTTCATGGTAATTTTATTCAGTATTTTGCAGTCCAGACACACAAAAAATGCATTTTTTAAACAAATGAAATTGGAATAGTCAGTAAAAAAGAGCCTGAATCTGATGGAATTTTTAAGTAAATGCTGACTTCGATATTCAATTTATTTATTCAATAAGAGGGCAATTGACTAGTAAAGAGAAAAGAGATATGTTTTAATCATATTCTAAATTAATATCTTAGCCCTGTGACAGAAGGTACTAACCAGCATAGAATAATACTTTTTTCTGAGCTTCTTACCAAAGAAGCTTTGAAAGTTATAGACATTAACCTTTCTGGTAACCTTGTACAATTGGCACAGTCCACACTTTTTGGTTAAAAAAAACTAAGCAATGGAGAGATTGACATCATAGGGTAAAGTGCAGACAGGTACTAGCAGTCACAGTCAAAATAATCTTACACTAAGTTTCACTCTTAAATCTATTTTGCCCTCCTTACCAAAAGTGAAAATGAGTCTATATGACAACAGTAACACTGATAGTGATAAGAGCAGTGACCCAGTACTGGTGCTAGTACTGCTACTAACAATGACAACCCTACTGGCAACAGCACTCATAACAAAAGATGTCATAATTGGGAAAATTTGAGAAGATTAAAAAATATTCATCAAAGGAAATCAAACTTCTGTACCTTTAATTAGATTATGTTGATTACTATTCTCAGAGTTAAATAAGGGGAGGAGGACAAAAATTAAATTGTATGACTCTTTGAAGATCTTCTCTAGTCTTTATCTACCTCTGTTACAAAAATAAAGATTGGCCCATTTCTATGAAATTGCCAGAATAGACAAATTTATTGAGATATAATATAGATTAGAGGTTATCTATCTCAGCTTGGAACTGAGAAAAGTGGGGAGTGATAGGTATCTGCTAATAGATGTCTGGTTTGTTTTGGAATTGACTTGAATATTCAAAGTTAGTTTGCAATGATCATTGGACAACTGTATAAATATTCTAAAACCATTTAAGTGTATACCTTAAATATCAGGTAGTATAAAATAGTTAATATTTACCTCAGTCAAAAGCAGAGTTTAAAGCCGGGCATGGTGGCGCACGCTTGTAATCCCAGTACTTTGGGAGGCGGAGGCCAGAGGATCTGGGTTCGAGGCCAGCCTCAGCTCTCTCTCTCTCTCCCTGTCTTTCTCTCTCTCTCTACTTAGTGAGGCCCTCCGCAACTTCGTGAGACCCGGTTTCAAAATAAAGTATGAAAAATAGGGCCGGGGGTGTAGCGCGGAGGGAGAACGCCCCTGGGTTCAATCCCCATACCGCAAAAAAAAAAAAAAAAAAAAAAAAAATCAGAGTTTAAATGCATTTCTCTGAACTGCTACTCTAATCCTTATTAAGAGGAACGTGGAGAATGCGACTGCCTGAGGCAGGTTGACATTTACCTTGGAAAAGTCTAAGGGTCTTGGAAAGCCATGACTGGACTTTTGAACTCACTGAAAGCAGCCTATTCCTCCAAGGAAAACATTCCTGTTTTTCTTGCTAGCACAAACTCTGGGATATCTCGCTTGTTAACCATTGCCTCAAGGACCTTCTGCACATCCTTAGGAGTTAACTTGTTAACTGTTATATCAAGGACTTTCTGCACAAATTCAGTAGTGTCTGAATGTAACCTTTCTGCTTCGAACAATAAAAGCTGTGGACAAGTAGCCAACAGGACCTCAGCTCTGAGTGCAGTCACCTGGGCTGCCCCTTGGGATCTGCTCTCTGTGTCTGGGTCCTTCTTTTTCTCTCAGGTGCAGTGGTCATTCCCAATAGGAGCAAGCTTTGGAGGAGAGGCTAACACTCTCCTGAGTGTCAGGGAGTCAGGAAAAGCTACATATAGAAAGGATAGATTCTAAAAATACCAAAGTCTTAACAAGTTCCAGCTCCATTAAAAAGTTCTTACCTTTTTTTTTCTTTACTCATGATTTCATACTTGAGATTTTATTGGTTGTATTGAGAATCAGTACACAGACATTTCAATTTGTATACAATTTTTCACAATCTTAAAAGCTGTATAGTTATTCCAATGACATTCCAGTTTCAAATTTGGAGAAAAATTTTGCATAAGAGGATATTGAGTACCAATATCTTCAAATATTGATAAGCTATTATGTAAGAAGTTCCTCTAATTTGCAATTTAAGATCATACCTACTCAGATACTCAAATATATACTACGGACTCATAATTTCAATTTTTCACAGCACATTAACAAAATTATAGGAAAACTGGACAAGCATGACCAAAGATATTACACAGTACACAGATACATAACTAATAAAAAACAACATGGAAAGCAATTTTAAACTGTTTACCACATATTAAACACACAACTGTGACTCCAAATATCCCACTATTTTCTGGTTGTACAAAACATAAATGGCTAGCAAATAATTTGATTTCACCTTTTAAAAATCATTGCACTTAAAAATAGATTAGGTGGGATTTCTTCCTTCTTAAAAATGTTTTTAGGGCTACTTAAAAACTTGGACTAACCAAATAGTTGATAAAAATATTCCTCTGCTTCATACAAGAAGGGAGACAGGATCACTTATAAGCCAATGTGTGTGATATTAATCGGACTTGGCTTCATCACTCATCATAGACTCTCCTTGTTTTTAGTTTCTCCATTTCTTCAGGTAAATCTTTATTTTCTTGGTTAGCCACTTTGGCCTATATTTCCTTTGCCCCTCTTTTCCCTTTTATTTGTAATTTTTTCATTTAAATATCTTTCCTGCCACCTCTTTTGTCTTTGTTTCCACTTTGGCAGAGCAGGTTTAGCTGACACTCCCTCAGATCTCCTCTTGGGCTCTTGCTCTACCACCCCTTGGGTTGAGCTCCCCTCTTCTTGGGCATCTTGGCAGCAGGGAGGGTGCCTGCTGTCCTCCTGAGGGCCATGGTTTATGAGAGTCTTTGCAAAGCTGGGCTTCCTATCTTCTGCCGCCCCTCCTGCCCAGTATCTATTTTCAACAGTACAGTCCACACACCAGCTTCGCAGTATGTAACAAGACAGAAAGCCAGACCATTGATATCCTTAGACTCTACAGGATCCACTTTTGGCCATGGCTGTGAACCAATTTGCATGGCCCATATAATAAATCCCACGCTGTCTTACTCACGCCAGTTGACCTTTACTGTTCTCCTGACTGGAAGCCTCCAGGTCCTATTCTTTATTTTTCTGTCTTTGCATAGCATTAAAAATATCAAGGAACTTCAGATTTGCCTCTTCTGTTTGCTTTATTATATTAACATGATTTCTTAAGCCTTTCTGCTGCTTAAGTTCATAGAGATGGAAATAATCTTTTTCCATTTTGTGGTTTTTGTTAAGTCTGTGACTAAGTAAATTTAAAATCCCAGTCAATTTAGTTCAAAATGTAGTCAAACCAGCTGCTTGGTCAAATAAAATAACCTAATGCTTCAGTGATATATAAACAGAGTCTAAGTGTGTTGAAATACTAAACATAGCCATTATAAGTCAGAATCCCATTTCCCCCTAGTGATGGCTTAAGCTTTCCTAACTCCTGTTTGATTTTGCCAACCATTAAACTTACTGTATAATATTAATGTTTGTTTTGTTTTGTTTTGGGATGTTTTTTGCAGTCCTGGGGATTGAACCCAGGGGCATTCTACCTCTGAGCTATGACCCCCAGCCCTATTTTTTATTCTTTATTTTGAAACAGGGTCTCACTATATTGTGGAGGGCCTCATTAAGTAGCTGAGGCTGGCCGCAAACCTGCTATCCTCCTGTCTCAGCCTCCCAAATACTGGGATTTCAAGCATGCACTACTACGCCTGGCTATTATTAATGCTTTTGTTACAAGTACACTGGATTTTCAATGAGCTCCACAACCATTAAATGTGGTATATAGATTTCTTAATTATTTGTACAAAAAGCTTTTGTTTGCAGATACAAGGTCCAATTTGCAATATATTTATGTATGATCTGACTTCCTTGCAAATAATCCTTTGTCTTTATTTTTATGCATCTGGAAGGGTTGTGCATTATTTCAAAGTCACTGAAATGTAGGGACTTTTTAAACAGTTTGATTGTAATTATCAAAACATGTCTTAAAGGAAGGTCAACTAGTTAGCTTAAATTCACATGTACCATCTCTCATTATATAGATTCACTTTTCTAGTGACTTTTGTTAAAGTATAGAAAAACTTTTAAACTCAAAGAGCTTCTTGTCTATTGTTTTCAATATGAAGATGATTTTTATTCATATTAAATTATTATATTCACGAATACTTGAGAAATAGTAAAAGGAGAAAGTACAAGGGACACAGTTAAACTACAAAGTGGCTCTTGTCACCTGTGTGTAGGCGCAATCCCTCCTGCAGTCATACACAAATACCCTGGTTACCATTTCTAATTCCTTAAATGTTTTAATACCTTATTTGCTGTTATTCTTTCCAATCCTACTTGTGTTATAGTTCTTGATTATTTCAATAAATAGACAGATAATCTTCCTCAATAGTATTTTGATCACCTCTGGTTTTTTGATTTCTTCTCTTGATCTCACTGACACATTTTCTAAGTCTCCATTGCTATGAACAACCTCAGGCTTTGTCACTATCAACAGTGCATTTCTTTTGTCATCTCCATTTCAATACCCCACCCTCTGAATATAACCCTTTATCTTTCCAGATGACTCCCTCTTCTGCCATACTATAATTCTTTAACCTCACTAGAACCTAAATTAAACTTTGATTCTACCATCTTGTAGCTATTCTGCTATATCATGTAACATCTTCCACAATGTAGTTTCTATAATCCACTCTTGGACTAATTCATTTGCATATAATCTCATCTCCCCTTGTTTCTCTTTCCTGATATATCCATTTGGTTAAACCACAGCCTGGTTAAATCTAGTTATCTGTCTATCTTACATCTGCATTTTGATAGCTGACTTGGGTAGCGAAAATCTACAAAACTATTCTGATCCTATGCACTTAAAAATGTGATCAATTCCCTGGTACTTAATAGTGTATAGAAGTCTTTTTATATTTTGCTTGTCTAAAAATGTTCCTACTCTCATAGAAAACTATGTCACACCTTTTCCTTATACCTCTAACATCCCTCCCTCTTCTTTCTGATGCTCTACTTTCTATTTTACTAATAAAAGCCATTAAAGAAAACTTTCTCATGCTGTCATGACCTCCCACACCATATAGGTTTGCCTGAATCAGACTAGGTGTATAAAGAGCATATGAAGCATAGGTGAATTTCATGTTTAGACTTGGAGCTCATTCCCAAGATAACTCATTATGTATACACATATTCAAAAACATAAAAAGTCACAATCTAAAACACTGCTTGCTAGTCTCAAGTATTTCAGATAGGAGATACTCGACCTGTAAATAGAAATTAACATTACCTCTAAAGATGTAAAGGTAATTTGAGGAATTGTTTTGAAGCTCTCAAAGTCCTTTAAATGTGGTTACAATTAATGTTTACCATTAGATGTCGGGCTTTCCTATAGTGGAAAGGGTATTTTATTTCCACCAAATTTCATTTTGGTCTTTTTCAGCATTAATAAAATGGTAGCAGGGAGAAATCTTTTCAAAACCATTATATTTCCTAATTTTTATTACTACTAGATTCCATTAATAGAAGTGATGTGTGCTACTTCTTGCAATGATCCTTAAGACAACGTAGTTGTATTCTATCCTTTCTCTCCAAATGGAAATGGCCAGTACCCAAAAGTGGCAACAATCCAGCTTCAGCTGTGTGACCCTAATATTCTAGGGGATTGGTCAGTAAGCTGTGACCCATGAGCCAAATATGTTTCATCTCCTGCTTTTTGTAAGTGAAGTTTTACTTGAACATTTGCTTATGTGGACTATAGTTACTAGGGATTGAACCTAGGGGCATTCTCTCTCTGAACTACACGTATTTTATTTTTTATTTTGAAACAGGGTCTTGCTAAGTTGCTGAGGGTCACACTAAGTTGCTGAGGCTGACCTTGAACCTGTCATTCTCCTGTCTCAGCCTCTAAAGTACTGGGATTATAGGCATATGCCACCATACCGGGCTCCATGGCTGCTTTTACAATAATACAGCAGAACCATTGTTATTGATATAAATAATGCAGTGTTAGATTTTTCTCTTTAATTTCTCAATATATAAATTATATTTTCTACAATTACTTATTTTTAAAAAGTGTTGTAGTATGTAATTGTTTAGGTCAATTTAGATTATGAGGATATGAAAATTTTCCTTACCATTGTGAATGACATCTACTGTACTCATTTATTTTCTTATTAAGAAAAACTTTCTTTGCTTTACCCAGATTTGACATATGAGTTTTCAGGAATTTATTCATGTTCAAGTGTCTATAATATACTACTTTTTACCTCATCCTAATTTTGGGTAAAATAATTGGCTTTTTAATGCTTGATTTCAAAAACATTTTCATATGAAATGAAAGATACATTGCAAGATACAATAAAACTGGTTTAATGATATTTTTGTAGTTATTTTAGCTATACATTTTTCCATTGTAGTCTGTTATCTATAGCAAAGAGTTTAAGTTTTTGGTAAAGTAGATAATCTAAAATTCTTCTGTCTTTTGACTTAAATATTATTTTTCCCATTTTGTTACTGTCCAAATGGCCCCTTGTTTAAAATCATATAGTTAACAAAAAGTTTTAGAAATTGTATTCCTTATGAGCTTCCATGAAGTTATTCTTTCTGCCTCTTTACTGTCAATTAAACTAAAGATTACATTTTTAAAATGTTCATGATTTCTGTGAGAGAGGGTTTGACCTTATTATCATGAATGATACAAAATATTTCTTAACATCTTACTCTCAATAAAACTTTTCACTCTCCTCATTATTCTTCCCAAAATATTATTGCTATTTAATTTTTGTTGCAGTAAATATTTCCTTCTTTCCATTTACTCTTATTTTACATTAAATTTTTTTGAAGTATAAATTATATGTAGAGAAGTATATAAATCATATTCACAAGGATTTTTTACTATGTGAACATACTCATAGAGCTAATATCCAGACCAAGAAACAGAACATTACCAGCACATGTACACACACAGCATGTTTTTCTTTTTGCCTGTCTTTTATTCAATGCTATGTTCATAAAATTCATCTATATTGAGTGTTGGAATAGCTTTGTTTATGCTCATAACTGTACAATATATCATAAGAATAAATCACAACTTATTCATTCTACTCTTGGTGGGCAGTTAACTTGCCACTAATGTTGAGCTCTTATCAATGGCACTACTGTATACATTTTTAATATCATATTCTGCATATAAATGTATTTTTAGGCATATGTACCTCTGAGTAGAATTATTGAGTCATTTGGTATGTTTTAGTATAAAATGATAATAATTTCTCCAAAGTGTACCAATTTATTTTCTCACCAGCATTGTATGTGTTTCATTTATTCACCAACACATGGAATTATCATTTTGTAACTATATATGATATTGTGCTTTGATTTTAATTTCCCTTTTAAGAAACAAATATCTTTTCTTATGTTTATTGACCATTTGGATATTCTGTTTTATGAAATTCTTGTTAAAATCTTCTGCCCATTATTTTTATTGTGTCATCTTTTTTCTTGATTTCCAATAAAAATGTGTTAGGATATAGATGTAGTATTAATACTCAACACTTTCAAGGTTCTTAATTAATAGAAAAATATCATTTTAAATAAAATAGGCAGTACTGAAACTATGAATAAAGAATAGTAGATTATTGATCTGCTTTAAGGATAGGATATATTTCATACTTGAGAACACAACTCTGTTTAAACTTCTCATCAGCAAAGCTCACTACATTTTTTTATTTAACCATTAATTACACAGGAGCTAATTATTAATCCTCATAATAAGAGATGCAGCAGAAACCATAGCAGATATCCTCTGAAAACACAAATTGGCAGTAAACATGTTCTTTTAATTTACTTCTGTTTTAAATTTTCATATGGTAGTTGATTGATCTCTGTCCATTATGCTTATTTACATAACTAAACTTCAAATAGAAATGAAATCTCTTGATGTAGTAGATTAACTATTGGAGATGCTTACAAAGAAAGGGTTATCATCATAAACTTCTCAGAAACTGCTTGACATGGTTGACATGGGTCCAACCACACTGAAAAATATCTCTGCTTTCAGAGTGTTCATTTTCAAAATGTAAATTGGTTTTACACTGATGCTTGGAAAATTTAAAGTTGTTCCTGAAAAACACATTCAGAAATAGTGGTTGCTTCTGTGAATTAGCCTGAATCTCATCATAACCTTTGAGTTTGACTCTATATAATAGATTAAAAATAATTTGCTCAAGTAAATGAGGTTGAATACACTCTCCTTTTAGAAAAGACTGAACATTTTTGTATTACTTTTTTTGGCTCATTGACTGTAGGTTTTATGTTCAAAGGATCTGTGTTATTTCAATACTGTTTCATTCTGAATGTAGTCATGTCCTTTTCCCACGTACATTGATGTGATCAATGTACAATTCAGGCATCACTAGAAAAACAAGTGTTTTGTTAAGAGATGGTTAAAATTAACTTGTATTTTTGAATTTATCATTTAGCACTTTTTGAGGTGGATAAATTCTCTGTAAATCTTTCCACATTTAGAATTTTGAACTCATTTGGCCCTGTGTAATAGTCAGTCTAGGTTGTCAACTTGACCTGATCATGACACACCCAAGATTATGTGATTTTGGGTGTGTAACAGCAGATTAAACAGAAAGCCCTGCCCTGAATGTAGGCAGCAGGATTCTGATAGGTGCAGACTTAGATGAAAGAGAGAGAAGCCACGTAGAGTGTGTGCGACTCTTTCCGAGGAAAATGCATCTGCTCTCTCCTGAGATCGTCGGCCGCCAGCTTCTCCTTTCTCTGAAGAGCTTCTTGATCTTCTCCGCCTCCAGCTCTTGGAACTGAAACTTCACCATCATTTCTCCGAAGAGCTTCCTGATCTTCACGTCTTGTACTGGGACTGAATTAGTGGTTGCTCCGATCCTAAGACTCTAGCTCTTAGACCGTTCAACCAGCTACTGGTTCCTCTGACTCTCCACGTGCAGTCAGGACCTGGGACTACATTGCTTCAAACTGTAAGCCCATCTGATAAATCCTTTTTTTTCAAATATACTCATTCTGTGCATTCTGTTAATCTAGAGAACCCTGTCCAATACACCCTGTGAGTACAATAATAATATTTACTAGTGCGTTGGTAGTTTGTTGCTAGGTTTAAGTATAATTTATGGATAATACTTAACAGCTTCTTGCATGTGATGAGTAATCAATGATATTTATTCTTGTTTACACAATTTTCTTTTTTTTTACTGTACCAGGGATTGAATGCAGAGGCGTTCTACCTCCGCGATACACCCCTGGCCCTATTTTTTATACTTTATTTTGAAACCGGGTCTCACGAAGTTGCAGAGGGCCTCACTAAGGAGACAGAGAGAGAGAGAGAGAGACAGGGAGAGAGAAAGAGAGAGAGAGAGAGAGAGAGAGAGAGCTGAGGCTGGCCACGAACCTGGATCCTCCGGTCTCCACCTCCCAAAGTACTGGGATTACAAGCGTGCGCC
>PVJS01053470.1:0-13226 GCA_004027185.1 Glis glis | reverse complement strand
GGGAGGGACACCAAGAGCTGTGTGCATGTATGTTAACACCAAACTGATACTCATTGTGAAGTGAGACTACAATGCACCAATAAAAACATAAAAAAAATAAAAAATAAAAAATAAAAAAAAAGTTACTTTAAAATATCATTTTATTCATATGCAGGGGTGATCTATATTCCTTCTGGAATATGTTTGATTTGAGCAATTTTATTGATCTAAATTTTCAATTCGATTACTTAATATTATTTTAATTGCCACACAATAATTTGCATTATATGGTACATATAGACATTCTTCTGCTTATTTTTAATTCTAATGTCTTTCTACTGTAACCCTATGCCATTAAGCACTTATATCTGTGCATTCTGCAGACAAGAGGGTGGCAGTTTTGCATGGTTAAACAGCTTGCACATTAACATGACCTTTTCTCTGAGGCCATAGTGAGTAAGATTTCTCTGATGGTTAGATTTCTTCAGGGCCTGTAGAGGGTAGTTTTACTTCTCTCTTAGGTTGTATGTAAGAAAACATATTAGACTTTCTTTAGTAGTTTTAGGGTCACAGCAAAATAGAGCAGAAGCCACAGCGACTCTCATGTGCCCCTCCCCAGACACATGTACAGACTCCCTGGTTCTCAAGGTCGCCTGGCAGAGTGGTGCATGCGTCAGAATTGATGAACTCAGATCGACACGTCACTATCACCCCACATCCTGAGTTTACGTTGGGGTTCACTCCTGGTGATGTACATTCTATGAGTTTGGACAAATTTATAATGATCCACATCTATCATTATAGTATCACAGAGTATAGATTTGCAGTTTTGCCTTTTCCATACCATCTTATAGTTGGAATCATGCAGCATGTAAACATTTCAGACTGATTTTTTTTCACTTAGTGATAAACACATTTCAGTTTCTTTTATGTTTTTTTAATCTCTTGACATGTCATATTTGTTTTAGTGCTGAATAGTGTTATTGTTTAGATTTAGAATGTCCCCCACACCACAGGTCACAGACAAGCCAGCTGTGTTGGAGGCGGGGCTTGGTTGCTGAGGAGGGTTCTCTGGGGTTGTTGCCTTGAGGAGTATATATGTCCCTCTCCCCCAGCCCCTTTCTCTCTCTCTCTGCTTCGGACCTTAATGATGGGATAGCAGAGCCCTTTTACTTTTGCTCCCTCCTAGCTTCCTGCCACCTGCCCTGAGCTCTGCAGAGGTGACCTAGCCTAACATGGACTGAAATCACAATAACTGTGAGGTTCTTCCTCCTCTAAGTTGTGGTCATCAAATATTTTGAATCACAGCAGTGAGTTGTTAACTGAAACAAGTAGTAATTCTGCATTCTGGATATGCTAGTTTATTTATCCGCTCACCTGCTATAGGACATCTTGGTTGCTTCCAAGATTTGGCAACTGTGAATAAAGCTACTATAAACATCCATGCGTAGGTTTTTGTGTGGACATATGTTTTAAACTCCTTTGAGTAAATAGCAGACATGATAGATTTAGATTTTATTTCTTTCATTTTATGGGATCCACAATTAATATTTCCTCTCTTTTTCTGGCTCATTGTGCCATTTTTAAAGGGCCTCTTTTCTTTCTTTTTTGTTTTTTCAACCTTCTTTCCACAAGGGTTGCCTTTTAAGGTTGTTTTCCTGTGTCCCATCAATAATTTTATTCTATTTTTGTTTACATAATTTTAATCAAATGATGTTTTAAGTGTTTTTAGTAGTGTGGTGAATTTCTATTTCTAGGGTCAGTTTCGTTCACTCATAGACTCTCTGCTATATTTTATATGCAAGTTTTGCATCCACTTTCTGCTGTAAAGACTTGCAGTGTAATAAACAAGAATATACGTATCGGAATATTACATCAATTGTATAACTTCCTTCCTCTATACTAGTTTTGCTGGAGGTACTTTATTAATGAGATTTTACTGCATGTATCTTTGATCCATAAACTTTTTGGGGAAATGTTGTATGATTTGGATTTAGGCAAAACAATAGCTAAATGGAAATCTCAGTCAACTGGTATATCCATTATAAGAAAATACTTTCGAAGTTCTATTTCCCATATATTTATGTCTCTGTGGTCCTGCATGTGTTAATTTCTACCTGGAATCATTTCCATTTAGCTTTAGGAACTTTCTTTAACTGGAGGGAAATCTTTGGTGTTGAAATCTTTTCCCATTCATTAAAAAGTGCCTTTGTTTTTAATAATTTTGATAAGGTATTTATTCTTTTTTTTTGCGGTACAGGGGATTGAACCCAGGGGCGTTCTACCTCCACGCTACACCCCTGGTCCTATTTTTTATACTTTATTATTTTTTTTCTCACGAAGTTGCGGAGGGCCTCACTAAGTAGAGAGAGAGACAGAGAGAGAGAGCTGAGGCTGGCCACGAACCTGGATCCTCCGGTCTCCGCCTCCCAAAGTACTGGGAATACAAGGGTGTGTCACCACGCCTGGCCCGTATTTATTCTTTATTTAGAATATTTTTTTTATGTTTTTATTGGTGCATTGTAGTCTCACTTCACAATGAGTATCAGTTTGGTGTTAACATACATGCACACAGCTCTCGGTGTCCCTCCCCCCGCTTCCCCCCCCCGCCTCCCCCTCACATGTAGCACTGAGAATGATGTTGGTATAATCTCACATATACACATTGTTTATGACATTAATTCCATGGATTCACTACTTTCTTACCCTTCCCCTTCCCTTGTATCCCTTCCCTAGCACCTCTGAGGGTTCTCCATTGTCATTGGAGACCCTTTTGTGTCCCCACTACTCCCTATATTGCGCATATTAGTGAAAACATATGACCCTTTATTTTATTTAGAATTTTTCAGTAATAACTATTTTATTCTTTTACCTCTTCGAAAATATTATTCCATTGTCAACCTCTTTAAAAATATTATTCCGCTGTCTTCTGGCCTTATTGAACCTGCTCTGTGATTATGATCTGTCATCTTTGTTGTGCTCTTCTTTCCATGTCTTTTTATTATTTTCTTCAATTCAATTTTCATTAGTGCATATTAATTAAATAGTATAATATGTTTCATCATGAGATATTCATACATGCTTATAACATACTTTGATCATTTTCACCCCTCTAATCCCCTCTTGCCCGTTCTTCCTCCAGCCCTTCCTCTTCTCTAATAGTTTTCTTTAAACTTTCATGCTTATAACATTATTTTTAAAAATCTTGTCCTTACCTGCTTTCAGTATTCCTAACTGCTTCCCGCTGCTCCCTGTATATTTGACCTTTCCTCTTATATGGATGATTTTCATTGGATTTAGAATAAACAAGAATTGTCTTATCTTTAGATCTTTACATGGTTGCATCTACACAGACCCTATATTCAGATACTGTCACATTCAAAGAAACTGGAGGTTAGGGTGTAAGCGTAACCTTTCAACAGCCTAATGTATAATTTCACCCACAATTTCACCTAAACATTGACTTCTATAGGACATTAAACATATATAGGCCTGAATACAGTGGCCATAATGCTTCAGGATACATGGTCTGCGATAGTTTAAGAAGTCCTCTTAGAACTCCCTTCCAAATGCTTAGTATTTCCTGTTACACAGGATAAAAACAATTACACTTTTCTTTTCAGGATGAAAATCAGGTCACTACCATAAATTCTGTTATATTTACTTTTTCAGATAGAAAGAATATTTCAAATGACTATTGGCATGATTGATTTTCAATTTATGTGTACACATATTCCTCTTTCTGGAAGCATTCTACTTTATAATACTAAATAACAGAATTCAGTTTCATGAGTAGAAAACAAAGTATTGACACGAAGCTGATGAAGTAGTTATGAAAGATGACAAACCAATCCTATTCTTTATATCTGGATCTATATTTATGGATAGGTAAAATAAAATTCTATATTTTGATTTTTGGTGCAAAACATATACTACATTTTGCAGGAAAGAACTCAAAACTGAAAGTTATTTGTTTCAAAGTGACACCATGCCTAAGTATTTAGTAGAACATCCTCATTTTATGAATTACCGGTTGCCTCAATGTAGTAAATGACTAGTCATAAATATAATTCTACATGTACTTCACTAGTATTATTATTATCTATGATTTTAAAAATTATTTGTTGTGAAGTATATTTGTAGATTAGAAGAATTACAGTGATTATTGCTATGACAATGTATAATGCATTCTTCTGGTACATAAAAAAGTGTGCTTTTCTATGGCAGACAGACAAAGCAAATCTAAATGTATAACGTGTGTCTTATAGCTAGATAAAAATAATTTTTCCAAGTTAGAGAGTACAATACATTCAATTTTTATTACTGCATTATCTGACAACTTAAGACTGTAACATACCAAAAGGAAGATGAAATATTTAAAGGTTTTGTCACTAGATTTAACTATGTTAGCCTTGGTGATGGAACGTGCGTGTTGTTAAACACATACATAGTCTCTACATCATGATGGCTAGTTTTTAACATGACTCTATTAAGTATTCACCCATTATTAAGATAATGGAAATCATGATATGAAGCTTGTATATATGACTAGATTAATGGTGATTAACTACTATTATACAATATTCATATATATTACAGATAATAAAATATATTTATTTTTCTAGATATTTCACATCTGGGATGATGGGATAAAATGTTTTAAACTGACAGAAGGATGTTCAACTGACTTAGCAATATCCTTTTTCACCATGAGGCTTTTGGTGAACAGAGGACATATGAACTTAATTCACACTAGCTGCCTTCTAATAAGTTGATAGACAAAAATGGTATCCAAATTTGTCCTATGCAGGATAAACTAATATAAAAGTGTTTACAAAATGGCCAAAAAAATAGCCTAAATCTTTATATCAGGTCATCACTTATTCCTAATAAAAGTGGGAAATAAAAATAAAATTTCAACTTCTTGCTCCTGGGAGAATTTACTTTTTCCACTGTCTTCTAATGTCATCCAAAGGGTGAAGCCAAAATGACGTGACCATGGACTTATACTCGGTGACAGAGAATTGTACTTCTTTTACCAGAAGTACAGAGAGAGAGAGAGAGAGAGAGAGAGAGAGCTGAGGCTGGCCGCGAACCCATATCCTCCGGTCTCCGCCTCCCAAATACTGGGATTACAAGCGTGCGCCACCACGCCCGGCCAGAGAATTGTACTTCTTAGCAAGGTTTTGGAAAGAAAGCATTTCTGGTGTTACACTTTGTTTTTGTTATTATTTTATTATTTAACAGAAATACGTGCAAATTAGCCTCAACATTGAGTCATCCAGTGATAGGAACATGTAGATGTCGATTAGAGGAGAAGTGGCATCTTAGCCAGAGTAAGGACCCTGGAAGAATGAAGAAGTTGTTCATACAGCCCCTCCTGAATCTCCAGGACTTGGGTTGGCATGCTGTCACCCACTTTATACCTACTCTTGATTTGCAAACCTTGATCATATCCTATTTTTAGATTGGCAAATCAATCTCCCTCTCTTCCCCCCTCCTGCCACCAAAGATATCCATACCTCAATCTCTGGGAACTGTGAATATGTCATCCTGCATAGCAAAGGGACTTTTCAGATGGAATTGAGATTATGGACTTTAAGCTGGGAGTGGTGGCGCACGCTTGTAATCCCAGTACTTTGGGAGGTGGAGACCAGAGGATCTGGGTTCGCGGCCAGTCTCATCTCTCTCTCTCTCTCCCTGTCTCTTCTCTCTATCTATCTCTCTCTCTCTCTACCTAGTGAGGCCCTCCACAACTTCGTGAGAGCCGGTTTCAAAATAAAGTATAAAAAATAGGGCCGGGGGTGTAGCGCGGAGGTAGAACGCCCCTGGGTTCAATCCCCGGTACCGCAAAAAAAAAAAAGAGAGATTATGGACTTTAAGAAAAGAGGAGTTTCCTAGATCCTCTGTGTGGGCCCATTACAATCATAAGACTCCTTAACAAAGAATTTTCTCCAAGTGAAGAGGTCCGTTTCGAAGCATTGGGAGTGTTGGCATACCGTTGCTGGTTTGAATGTGGAGGGAATCATATAAGGAGGAGTGCAGGCAAGCAGAGGCTCAAGGATGAGAGACAGAAAGAAAATGCAGACTTCAGCTCTACAAACACAAGAGACTGAACTTTCCCCCAAATTTGAATGATCTTGGAAGCAGATTCTTCTCTAGAGGCTACTGATAAATGTTCCTGTGATCTAGCACCTTGATTTCAGCCTTCTGAGTCATGAAGCAAAGAAAATAATAAATAAATTTAGATTTCTAATCTATAGAATTACAAGTAAACATGTGTTACACAAAGATGTTGTTTGTGAGACTAACATTGTTTGTGATAACTTGTTATAGCAGCAATAGAAAACTACTCTAGTTGTAAAACCATATGGTGAGACAGAGAATTGTACTTAGCAAGATTTTGGAAAGAAAGCATGTCTGGTGTTTCACTTTGTTTTTGTTTATTATTTTATTAGAGAAAAATAGACATCCACTAGCTACAAAACTGAGCATTAGGTACTAAGAGCTGTACTGATTTAAACCATAATAATTCTACATCTGTGTAATAGCAGCATTTTGCAGTAATCACATGATTAAACTTATATAAAAATCTGTTCTTATTTGTATTCCTGTTAAGAAATCTTTACAGTTAAAAGTTAACGCTTCTTTTATGTTATATATTTATTTGTTTATTTATTTTTGGTGCTGAGGATTGAACCCATGGCTTTGCACATGCTAAGTAAAAATCATACCACTGAGCTACATTCACCCAGCCCCATAAATGCTTATTTTTATTATTCTTTTATTGGTGCATTCTAATTGTACATTATAGTGAGATTCATAGTGATACATTTATTTATTCGTAGGACATCATTTGGTCATTTCCCTTCACACAGACCTCCTCCCTCCAGCTTCCTTCCTCCCGGTACATTATAGTGAGATTCAGAGTGATACATTCAGATATGCACATACATTATTTGGCTTGTGCATTCCTCATACTTCCCTTTACTCTTCCTCTCCTGATCACTTCTACTACTCTACTGATCTCTCCTCATTATCATAGGCCCCTTTTCTTTACTGTTTTTTTTTTCTCTAGCTTACACATATGAAAGAAAATATGTGTCCCTTGATTTTCTGAACTTGGATGGTCTCATTCAGGATTCTGTGCTCCAGTCCCATCCATCTTCCTGCAAATGATTTGTTTTTTATCTTCTTTATGACTGAGTAAAACCCCAGTGTGTGTATATTCCATGTTTTTTTTAATCACTCAGCTTTTGACAGATACCTATGTTGGTTCCTTAACTTGACTATTGTGAATTGTGCTGCTATAGACATGATATGCATACATCACTATAGTATTTTGACTTTATTTCTTTGAAATAATACTGAGGAGTAGTATAGTGCTGTCCCAGCCATTCATGCTTATGTATAATCTAGTTTTATAAATCCACCTTGGAGTATAAACTCATTTATTTGGGTTCCCTATCAAAAAGTATGGATTGGAATTCATTATTTAGTAAGGAGTTGAAATTTAAAAGATTTAAGATAGTGCTTTCTGTCAAAGTGTTTCTTAATTTTATGGCTCAGTTAAATAATACATGGATTTATCCAGTTATCATATGCATTTTAACACTGTGTTCAAGCACTAAGAAGCAATCAAGGATTTCAAAAAGAAAATCATGAAGTTGTATTTTTAAAAAGTCTACATGCCACCTAAACTTTATAAAAATCTATCATAATAGCTGAACAATCTTTGTATACCCTGCCCATTAGAAGAAGTATAAGACCAAAGTGTGATTAAAAATCATTAGAGCTAAATTTCCTTGTAAAATAGCCACATTTTGTTTGAGAAATTTAGGAGAACTATTAGCAGTGCAGACAGAAATATATAGACTATTAGAAGGTTATTTCAGCCCTCTTTATGCATGACTTGAGGGATAATTTAAAACTCAGACCTTGCAGGGTGTGGTGGCGCACGCTTGTAATTCCAGTACTTGGGAGTCTGAGACCGGAGGATCTGGGTTCGCAGCCAGCCTCAGCTACTTACTGAGGCCCTCTGCAACTTAGTGAGACCTGTTTCAAAATAAAGAATAAAAAATAGGGCTGGGGGTGTAGCTTGGAGGTACAATGCCCCTGGGTTCAATTCCCAGTACCTCAAAAAAAAAAAAAAACACAAAAAAAACCTCAGACCTCATTAGATTTCAATGTGGGCTGAATCATTGTACTATTCATAGTTCTACACATCAGATTATCTTCATCTATTTCTGTGACTGAAGACACAATAATATGTTACCTGATATCAAAACATTTTATTGGTCAAATGTCACATCCACAGTCCAGTTGTGCCAGGGCAGGGGGGTCAGTTGCTAACAGGCCAAAGTATCCAAAGACCAAGTGTGAGGTTTATGATTTATCAGGAAAAGCTTACAAGAGATTAGTGACTTCTCCAAGAAGAGTTAATTGGCAACAGGCTGATCGAGTAGCACCTGTGTCCCTCATGATGCCTCCCCCAGCAGTACTGCCTTTTCTTCATGAATGTTTTGTCCAGTGGCATTAGCTGGGCAAGTAACATGAATCCTTTTCACAGTGCCCTCAGTTCTGAACCCATCCCCACCCAGAGAGGGGTCTTATGTGTTAGACTGCAGAAGCAATGACATCATCAGTTTTAGTTGGCTTGAATGACCAGCAACCCATGGAGCAGCTGCCCTGATACACATGCGAGAAAGTAGCTTCCTACAGATAACACTAACTTGCCCTCGTTCCCAACGTGCGCAAGAGAAAGCCAGTGACCTTCAATATAAGATGTATCTGGACTTTCCAGCCCAGGCTTGCTCCCTTTGTTTCCTTAACTAACTAAGTTTTGGGGAACCAAATAGGGACATTAGGGACATGGTGTTTTACCATCGTTCTTTTCTTTAGGAATGATACATCAACCATTCTGAATCAATAATGCATCTATCTTGTTTCTTACATTTTTAATATTTCTTTTAAATGATACATTAAAAACAAAAGAGTTGTGTATTTTACCTTATGACTTTTTTCTCTGCCATCTCAGAAAACACCAGGGACTCTAAGTCAAACATAATTTCTTCTACTATAATTCCAGACTGTTAAAGAGTCATCTAAATATATTAAAACCTTAACCCATATATTTCAAAAGGTTTTTATAAAAGGAAAATATACTTTGGGCTCTATTAGGGGACAAGCCCATAGATGGATGAAAAAGTCCCTATGAATAATACACTCTAACATTTGTACTAACAAATATGGTAAATAATTGACATTGTAATTTTATTAATTATGGGTCACTCTTAAATCTATATTTTGATAAAAATTGGGGTAGAGAATTAGGAAAAACCAACAGATAACCCACAATACTATTTGTAAACTACATACATAAATACAATTTTCAGTCTAATAAAAAAGGAAATCTTTATTCAACTTAGAGACCATATCCTTGTACATATATTGAAAAATTTATTAGCAAACTTTTGCACTTGGATTGTATCTAATGCTCATCCTTCAGTCTTTATCATTGTCATTAGAACTGCGGTTACAAAGGTTACTGACTCCAATTGTATCTTGGGAAGAACTGTAGGTTGTGGGAACTGTGCAAAGAAAAAGCAACCCTGCTTCCAATGAATTCATACTTTTTATTCAGTGTGGAAACAGGCACTCTAGATAAGGCAGAAGACAGAAGTTGCTTCCATGAATATTTTAAGGGTGAGGTTGGGGGTTTAGGGTAACATATATATTTTGATGTCTATTTCATATCTCCATGATTACAGTAAATATTTTTATATGCTCTTATTTTCGTTTAAATGCTATAACAAAAGAAGCTGCCTTCAAATTTTATTATTAGTTTTGACCCTTGGAATAAAACTGATGCTTTATTTCCAGAAACCTCAGGCCTGTGGCTGTAACAACTAATACATTCTTTTAGAACTATCCTAGAAAGCTCCTGGGCTCTAGAGAACCTTCATCTGAGAATGTAAGAATTTCAGACTGCCACTCTCTTTCTTAAGCTACCCAATATCTTTAAAAAATGTTTCATGCGTAGTCCCTGATTTCCACACAGTCTCGTCTATGGCAGCTAACACAGATTCCCCCAAAACTGATTTACTTTAATGGACTTTTGACTCTAGGTGAGTACAGACAACAATTAATTTAGCTACTTTATTTCTTTTTCTTAACTATGATTTCAACATACTTTTATTAGTGCATTGTAATTATACATCATAATGAGGTTCAGAGTTATAGCTACATAAATGTGCATAGCATTTGGTGTGTTTCCCCCTCCCCTTCCCCATACATGTTATTGAGATTGGCATGGATAATTTCATATATGTACACAGTATTAATTTGAACTGTTTCCTTCATCAAGTCTCCTCACCCCTGCCCACCTAACTCCCCTAAGCCCCTCTATTTCTCCACTGGAGTTTCTCCTCCTTTATCTGAAGTCCCTTTTGTTTCCCAATTTCTCTCTAGCTTCTTCATATAAGAGAAAACATATGACCCTTCACTTTCTGAAACTGGCTGGTCTCACTTAGCATAATATTCTCTAGTTGCATCCATTTCTCTTCAAATGACATAATTTTGTGCTTCTTTATGGCTGAGTAAAATTCCAATGCGTGTATATATCACAGTTTTGCAATTCATTCATCTATCAGTGGGTACCTAAGCTGGTTCATAAGTTGGCTGTTGTGAATTGTGCTGCAATAAACATGCATATGCATGTATCACAATAATAGAGCTACTTCATTTCTTCAGTCCAAATATATACAAGGCCTGATTCCAGATTTCCACCATATCCCCGAGGGTACAGTATCTACACATCTTTCAGTGACTTTGTTTTTACTTTAGTTAATTTTTTTATTAATAAGAACAACAAAGCACATAATATTAATTCAGAACAGAAAATATTTTTGAAAGATAACACAGAAAGTAAAATATTGAAGGAAAGACAGTCTAAAAATAGAAACATGTTTGAGCATGTGGTGTGTGTGTGTGTGTGTGTGTGTGTGTGTGTGTGTGTGTGTTACTGGGGATGGAACCCAGGGGCTTTCTGCCTCCGTGTTACATCCCATTCCTATTTTATTTTTTTATTAGGAAATAGGGCCTCACTAAGTTACTAAGACCTTGCTAAGTTGCTGAGGTTGGCTTCAAACCTGTGATCCTCCTGTCTCAGCCTCCCAAGCACTGAGATTAGAGGTGTGCAGCATCACACTTTGCATGAGCATTATATTTAAAATGTTGATATTAGTACATCTTATCTAAAAGACCAGTTACAAAAAATAATAAGTAAATGAAAGTTTTCTTTTCTAAAAGAAAAGAAATGAATGACATCAGTGGGGCTAGTACAATAAAGACGCTGGAACATTCTACTCTGTATAAAAACAACACAGATATTAGAAAATTACCAGTATCAAAAGCTTTTTCAGATTTTTAGAAATTAAGTAAAAGCTCATAAATATCTGAAGAACATTTGTTTAAAAAATTAGATGAATGAATTATATATACCGAGCCCTTTTTACTTTTTATTTGGGAACAGGGTCTTTCTAAGTTGGATAAGAAAAATATATATATTCATATGGATAAGAAAATACATATGGATATATATATACATAATGGATTAAGAATATATATATACATTTTTTAATCCAAATATATATCCCGAGCCCGTTTTCCCTTTTTACTTTTTATTTGGGAACAGGGTCTTTCTAAGTTGCTGAGGGTCTTCCAAAATTGCTGAGGTTGGCCTCAAACCTGCAATCCTTCTGTCTCAGCCTCCCAAGTACTGGGATAACAGATGTGTGCCACCATGCTTGGCTACCAGTAAAAATAATGTAAAAATGACTTGCAGTAATAACAGTGAGCACTGTGGCGTGTTAATTTACGCTGTTCTCATCACTCTGTCATCCAGTCCTCTTGTAGCCTAGAAAACCCAAAACCTTGACCCAGTGTCTGGTGAATCCTAGAAGCATAGAACATACTAGAGAAAACACTATGGGTCTGGAGCTGCATAAAATTTCAGTACCTGACTTTCCTGAGAATTTCCTAGAAAGCTCTCCTCTCAGGGCCTGTCTTACTTGTCCTGAGTCAGAGCTCATTCACAATGAGTAAAATTTTCCTAGGGCATTTGTCAAAAATAATCATTGAAAATTGCTGAACAATACACCTACCTGAATCTATATAATAGTAGGGGCCAATAAGAGCTGAGCAAATATTCAAAAGGAAAATCTGCAGAAAGGATAATTATAGGGTAATTTTTTTAAGCTCTGACAGACATAATTCTGGACATCCTAAAATGTTACTTATATATATGCAGAGCTGCATGCATGCCTAGTATAGGTCTTGGGAGCCCTAACTCATTTGGGGCTGACCTTAATATTCTGCTCAAGCAGTAAATGAAAGATAAGGTAGAGATGCAAACTGTTTGCAGAACATCAAAGGTGTGTCCACAACTGAACACAGAGCCCTTTGACAAAGTCCAGAGGACTTATTTTATCACTAACTTTAAGGGACTTTCTGACCTATCACTAGATGACCACAAATCAAGGCAAGTAGAGAGTTCAATAGCCACACCACAAAGAATAGAAAATTCCTTGAATTAGTTCGATGAAGTCACCAAATAATTATAACTTGATGGTAATGTTATTTCACATATATTGCATCCAATAACCCTATTTCACTTCTGCACTATTTTTAAGGAAATTTCAAATATCACATCACATTTTTATAAATGTCTTAGTATTTAACTCTAAAATATGAGGACTAATCCCCCAATAATAACATATAATTATTACATATAATTGACCATGATTTCCTAATGTGACTGAATACTTCATAAAAAAACATTTCCCAACTGTCACCTAAAGGTATTTTTATAATTATCTTTTAATATCAGAATTCAAATGTGGTTCATGTTCTGTAATCACTAGATAGGTTTTGTAAGTCACTTTTTACTACGCAGTCGATCCCATAATCCTATTATTTCTTTTTTAGTAATAAGATTGGTTTGATTGTCCTAAGTGTTTTTTACATTCTGTGCTTTACTGATCTCATTTCTATCATGTCATTGTATTGGACAGGGTTCTCTAGATTAACAGAATACACAGAATGAGTATATTTAAAAAAAGGATTTATCAGATGGCTTACAGTTTGCAGCAATGTAGTCCCAGGTTCTGACTGCATGTGGAGGGTCAGAGGAACCAGTAGCTGGTCGAACGGTCTAAGAGCTGGAGTCTTAGGATTGGAGCAACCAC
>PVJS01053469.1:0-13276 GCA_004027185.1 Glis glis | reverse complement strand
CAAATGGCCCATAAATGTATGAAAAAATGTTCAACATCATTAGCAATCAGAGAGATGCAAATCAAAACTACCCTGAGATTTCACCTAACCCCAATTAGAATGGCAATCATTAAAAACACAAACAACAACAAATGCTGGCGAGGATGTGGAGAAGTAGGAACTCTACTACACTGTTGGTGAGATTGCAAATTAGTGCAACTGCTTTGGAAAACAGTGTGGAGGATCCTCAGAAGAATGGGAGTAAACCTACCACATGACCCAGCAATACCACTTCTAGGCATCTACCCCAAAGAGCTAAAACCCAACTACCAGACTAATGCATGTGTATCTATGTTTATAGCTGCACAATTCACAATTGCCAAACTTTGGAACCAGCCAAGGTGTCCATCAACAGATGAGTGAATCACAAAACTATGGGATACATACACAATGGAATTTTATGGGCCACAAAGAAGAACAAAATCACATCATTTGCAGGAAATGGAGAGATCTAGAGAACATTATGCTAAGTGATATTAGTAAGTCACTAAGAGTAAAAAATCGGATGTCCCCCCTAATCTGTGGGAGCTAGATAGAATTGGACTTAGAAGGGACTTAGAAGGGAAGAAGAAGAAATCTTTAGATGGACAAAGTAGGTGACCTAACTGAGGGAGTTGGCAGGTTGGTGGAGGGAAACACACTATAGCGCATGATGTACATACACAAACCTATAAGACTCAATCACTATCCAGAGCATGAAAGGGAGGGAAGGGGGAGGGAATAGAGTGGGATTGGAGGGAGGGATAAATGTGCAATGTGTGCATGTATGATGTTGATAACCTAACATATATCAAAATGTATAATTACAATGCACCAATAAATGAACATAAAAAAGAATAGAATTTGAGTAGAAAGGGGTATATTTATTCATTTATTTATTTACCTATAATGCTATGGTTTGGGATTTACTGTGGGTCCTTTTCTTAGCTCAGTAGAGAAATAAAGAGCCCAGAACACCTAGTTGCAGTGCTAGAAGGGTTATTGAAAAGTGCTACACTGGAGAGGAACGAGGCAGAGTGCTCAAAACGAGACACTGCCACCCTCTGGTTTATATCTAAGTCCTATTTCCTTATCTCATGAGAGCTGGCAGCTAGAACTGGCCTGGCCTATCACAATAGGATATGTTTTTATCAGCAACCCCTGTTGAGCATCACAGGGTCTTTCTTTAGTCCCAGTTACTGTGACCGGAACATTCCCCCCTCTCTTATTAACTTGCATACATCTGTACGCAAGGAATAGGGTGTTGAGATTGATCCAACTACTTCTTGCTGGATGGGGACAGAATGGGGCCCCAGCCTTAGGGGTGTATGCAAGCAATGTGCCATATGGAGGAATGTCCCAGGTCCCCAAGATTGTCCAAGGACTCAGGTAGATGTTCACTTGTGGTTTTATCTGGAGCCCCATCTGTAGCTTGATGGCTTTAATCCTGTTGGGGACAAACTTGACTATATTATTTAGTAAACATGGGCCAAATATGAAACCTTTTAAGATAATTTTTAAATATAACCATCTTTATCATACATGCAATATTCTTTTCATAAGCTTCATCCTCCACAAACGTTCTGTGACTTACTCAAACCTTCTGCAACTTGCTTTTAACTTTCTGATTTGACCCTAGTCTTTCTTTTCCCATTTGGGTCAATCTTAGGATAAACTACTTTATCATACAAAATCCCGTTTTTATCCTTAAAATATTCTCTTTTCTTTTTATCCTTCCTTATCAAAACTTCTCATACTCATGTACCTTCTTTATCTCTCTCTCTCTCTCTCACTCCTACATACTGGTTCCTTTCTATCTAAATTCCTTTCTTGACTTTACATTTTGAAACAATTTTATAAACTTTTTAACAAAATAAGAAACAAATTAAAATCATCTACCACAAGTTTTACAGTGGCCTGGACTTTAAAGAGTTACAGCTTTTCTTTTCAAATGTTTACATTTTAGGTAGGACTGACTGAAATAGCAAACCTCCAAGTAACCTTGAACAGCCAAATTATCTTAGTATACACAGGACAGCAAAAGAGGGAAAAAGAGCAGCTTAGAGTTTTTTTTTTTTCTTCCTTTTGGGTCTTTTCTGGAGGGATGAAACGATCCTGTAGATAGAAGGGGTGTCATTTTAAACAGGACTAAGGGCAAAGCTTGTACCCAAGTTAGCTTGGTTTCCTGGCATTATATCTCTTTCCAACAGCAGAACTGGGGTCTCTGGTAAATAATAATTGTTGCCCACCTCCTGGGCTCCCTGATAAACCTGCTCTCTCTCCAAGGTTGTTAGGATTTGGTCTAGGGATGTTAGGAGCAAGTGTATGTCTCTCCAAGTGCGGTCGTATAAAGAGTTCAGTAGCTCAAAGGCCTGTACATATTCGTCAGGGTTGGTCATGTAACTACCTAGGTCTTTTCTGATCTTCTTAAGCTCAGCCTGTGAGAATGGTCTGTGAGTAATCTGGGGACCATAGTCTCCTCGTCCTACAGCAATAAGAGGAAACACTGCCATGGGTGACAGGAGAGGCTCCTTAGACGCTGTGGTTCTTACAGTGTTGTAATCTTGTTTTGCTGGGGTCAATAACCAGCATCCCATCTATGAAAGAGAGGGTGTACTTGTGCCTCACCTGTGCCTGTTGTCCCCCCCTCTTTGTCCGGGTGGGGTCACACACACACACACACACACACACACACACACACACACATATATGTCCCAGGTACCGTTGCTGTCTCCAATTGCCAAAACACTGTAACTCCCGAAATACTTGTGACAGCCACGGACAGATGGTGGCTATTAGAGCCAGGCTTTTGAGCCAGAAGCTGTCCTCCCTGTTGCAATCCCTCCTCCTTTTCTTTCTCATGATTACTCTCATTTCTATCTGGCAGGGCCAAAGACCCAGGGTCTCTAACCAGGTGACGACAGCCATCCAGGAATGGTCTTTCCCCATTTCAAGTTCCCATAGAGCTTTTAAACGAGCGTCCCATTTTAGAGGGGGGCAAAACAGATGGGTACTTGTTGGGGAGCCTCAGAGACCAGGATGGGTTTCCCTGGAGCCTCAGTATAAGCGTGGCATGGGCTTAGTCCTGTTTGAGTGACAATAGTCAGCAAGAGCTGTTACCCTGTAGGATGTGAGGCTCCGGATCACTTACCAGCCACCACTGAGCCTAAGCAAACTCAGGAGAGGTCCAGAGTTCCTCCAGTCTGCCCTACACTAGTTATAGGGGCGATCCTCCTCCCCTGGAAGTGACCGTAGCTACACCGTGGCCAGAGTGCCTCCACAGTCACAAAGAAGCTCAGGCACTGGATCCCTAGTCATCCGTGAGGTTTTGATTCTGCTCAGGGGAGTTACTGACCTTACAAGATGCAGTGGTGTCAGACCACCCTCGAGAAGAAGCCCTCGTCAAGATAACATTGGGTGTCAAAACATTATGGTGTGGGATTTACCGTGGGTCCTTTTCTTAGTTCAGAATAGAAATAAAGAGGCAGAAACCCTGCATGTGCTGCTAAAGTAGGGTTTATTGCAAAGTGAAAGCAAAAGTACCGCACTAAAGAGGAGTGAGGCAGAGTGCCCAAAGTGGGACACTGCCACCCTCTGGACCTTCAAGGTTTATCTCTAAGTCCTATTTCCTTATCTTATGAGAGCCGGCAGCTAGAACTGGCCCTGCCTGTCACCACAAGGTATGTCTTCATCAGCAACCCTGGTTGAGCAGTCACAGGGTCTTTCTTTAATCCCGGTTACCGTGACTGAAACATATAACATTAAGAGAAAAGTAAGCAAAATATAAAAATTGTTCCTAAGTGCAGCCAGGCAAGCAGATGGATTCCTACATTAATCCCCTTCCCCTGCTTCTGGGTTCTAGCTTTTTTTGGATCTCTCATTCGCCTCCTCATGCCACCTTCTCTCTTCCCAGATCTGGTTCTCAAATATGGGATCCTGTGGGAACAAGATGGCCCTGACACTCCCACAGGCCCCAACAGCCATTATAGGCGTGGTGAGCAAGATGTTCTTTCTTCTGGGAAATTGTTTGCTTGGGCTGTTCCGAGAGCGCCGTGACCGCGCCTTAAACCCTGGCTTGTGATTAACCGCCTCTTTCCGGAGCTCCCTGCCCCTCATGGGATTAGGATATAAAGCCTGACCTTGGAGAGCAATAAAGACCCCTTTTAGCCTCAAGCCTGTGTCCCTGTATGATCAATCCCGACACCCTCCGCAGACACTCGGCCCAGGCTGCGCGGGCGCAGCAGGATCCCTAATCCAGGAGATTCTAGTAGCACATCCCAGGAGGCCAACCCAAACACAGAAAGTGCCCTGCCCTTCCACCTCACTTCTGGAGCTCCTATTTTGTGAGAGCAACAAGTCCACACATAGAGCTTTTTATCCCATCAGGTTCCCCTTTGCTTACTCCCCTTTATCCACGTTATATCCGATGGCCCTGCGTTGTAACAATATTGGCACATATCTGAAACTCCCTGGTCCCTGGTCTTTTTCAATCAAGTGAAACCCCAGTGCATTTATGATAAAGGCCAGACTTTATGATGCCTGCAAGAAAGAGCCTCCATGGTGTTACCCCCACTTCCTCTCTGGGAGCAGTGACCAGTGTTGTTTCTTTCAGCTTCTGAACAGCTGTGCCTGTCTCCCTGTGGGGCAGCTGGTTCCTTCTGCTGTTTCCCTCTGTGTTCTGCATTAACCCCTCTTTTTTCCTTCAGACTTCAGATCCATTTCCACGTGTGTAAGAAAGCATCTTCTGACCTCCCTGAGCAGATCGAATCCCTCCATTCTAGACTCTCAGTACTGCATACCTCCCTCCACAGCAGGAGCTTTAGATAGATTTTTACATCTGTGAACTCCAGGAGGGCGGAAGCATCTGTTCTTAACTGGCTGTTGCAATCACTGCAAATTCCACATTTGTTGGATGAAGCCCACAACAGGAGGCATGCAGCACATGCTCCGGAGGCTGGGCCACCTCCAGTTATACATGGCCAAGACAACAAAACCAGCCACCTGATTCCGGTGGTGAATGGGTTCAGAACATGCCACCTCTAAATATGTTGCTTTGGCATTTTTTAAGCTTAAGGAACTTGAGAAACACCCGATGCAGGGAGGGCTGTCTCCTTCCCTTTCTACCCATGAGAAAGGTGCCCTCCCTGGAGTGGGAAGAGACATTCTTATCACCAGAGACTGGGCGTCCATACCAGAGTGAACCTGTATGAACAAAACTGCCAGAAACCGTGTCATCCCTTAGTTCTCCCATCTCTAGTCACTTTCCCACAAATTACTGTCCCAAGCCTAAACTCCATTGTCTTACCATTTCTCTGCAAATTTGTCCATTTCTTTGTTAGAAAAAAGTACACTAGCTCCTGGTACTAATTGCTTCTTTGGGTCTTCATTTACCTTCCCACCTGTACTTAAATACATTAAATGTGCATGTTTTTTTCTTGTTAATCTGTATTACGGCAGTTTAATTCCCAGACCCAGAACCTTGCCTCCAAGGGAAGATTTTCCTCTCCTACAGTGGTACATGGCCAATGGCAGCCTGCCTGTACCACCCTTGGTCAAAACTGGCTCAGAAACATGTGGGCTATACCTGAACATTCCAGACATCAATTTCCAATGGACTCCTGAAGCAAACAAGATGAGCTGAGGTCAGTCCTTGGGTGTTGGCTATAGTGGAAGGGAAGATGCTCTGACTTAGGGGAGCATGTGTGCTCAGAGATTGGCTGAGGTCTGAATCCCAGCTGTGACTGATGTTTCATCTCCAGTGGGCTTTGTCTGAAGCATCTGAGTCACTGCAGTGGTCTGAGGTTGGGTTGGAGGGTTGAGTCCCATGATTAATAACAATTGGAAAGGTCCAAGATGCTAGAAGAGACCGTGAGGCAGTAACCTTTTACAACATCATCTGTCACTGGCATCTTCATCTGCAAATGTCTAGGAAACCATCATTGAGATTAGGGACAATGAAAGAGAGGGACCATGATTTTGGACAGAAAAGCTTTTGAAAACAAAACTATAATAAAATGCATTATATGAAAGACTAGATAGATGGACTCTTGGAATCTGAGGAGAGTGGATATGCTATGTTCATCTACCCTATCAACCAAGGCAGAGAGAGGAGGGTAGGAGAGGGGCTTGCAACAATTTGATTTGCTTTAGTTTTTTTATGTCTTGTTCATTCTCTGGCCTCTAGCTCAGCTGGTCCAAAAAGAATTGTATTTATTTTGCACTGAGAAGCTGGGTCCCTTGAGTTCCTACTTGCTTTGAGTAGTAGGGAAACCTAAAAGGAATGAATTCTGAACACTCCAAGAAATCAGATTTGAGGAAATACACAGGAGACAGTGCTCAAAGAGGGCTTATTCAAGTGAAACTAGAGCCTTTATAATCCTGCCAAGGCCAACAAGTCCTGTGGCATCTCCCCATGGGTCAGCTTCCTTGCTCCCAGACAGCAGGGGCCCCAGCCCCTCTTCCAGTCTGCTCAGGAAGCCTCTGGGTCAGTCAGCTCTTGGTATTCAAAGGCTCATTATTCAACACTTTGGCTTCTATTTCACACTCCCCACATCTGTCTGCCATTACTTGGCTATTTCTTTTTCTTTTTTTTTTTTTTTGGTACTGGGGATTGAACCCAGAGGCATTCTACCTTCGAGCTACACCCCTAGCTCTATTTTATTTCTTATTTGGAAACAGGCTCTCACTAGGTTGATGAGAGTCTCACTACTTGCTGAGGCTGTCCTCGAACCTACAATCCTCCTGTCTCAGCTCCCAAGTACGGGGATTACAGGTGTGCGCCACCATGCCCGGCTTACTTGGCTATTTCACTCCTTGCTAGTCTTGCTGCCAGAAGTTGGCAGAGGAAATTAAAGGAGCTAAGCCATGAACTGGTCATTGTTGCTACTGCTAAACAGATTCAATAGATGATTGGACTGAAAGGGAGGTAGAAATTCATGACCCAAATGAAGGTTCATGATATTCTAGAAAATTTAAGGGCTTGTTTTATCACAGTCTAGCATGGAAACTTGATGACTAACTATGCTCAAATCAGAAAGGATGCAAAACTGAGCAGCAGACAGATAAAATATAACTTTACACTAAGTGATTGCTCTGAGAATTTGACTTTGGGGAACAAAGGAAGAGGAAGATGGAGACGTGGTGGGTCTCTCGATTTCTACCTCCCTTTCAGTCCAATCATCTATTGAATCTGTTTAGCAGTAGCAACAATGACCAGTTCATGGCTTAGCTCCTTTAATTTCCTCTGCCAACTTCTGGCAGCAAGACCAACAAGGAGTGAAATAGCCAAGTAAGCCGGGCATGGTGGCGCACACCCTGGTGAGAGAGAGAGAGAGAAAGAATTAAATTGTGGGGATGTCTGTTGGAATTCAGGGTAAGATAGAATAAGTTGACTGTTGTCCCTTCACTCCATGAAAATCGATGACTACTCACCTACCTCTGTTCAATCTCCCATTCTCCATTTATACGTTCTATAGAAAACAATGATGTAGGGAGGTAGCCTTGGCAAAGGTAAGACATGGTTGGATTTTTACTTTGCTATTCAGCAGTGTTCCTTTTTTTCTATCTCTAATGTTTTATTGAAGAATAATATATAGAGAGAAAATCAATCTTAAGCTTATATAGCTTGACTAATTATCACAAACTGAGCTCATCAATGTGACAAAGTAACCAGCCACCAGATCAAGAAATAGAACCTCGCAGCTCACCAACAGCCCCTTCGTGCCCACTTTCAGTCACCAACCCCTTCCTGGCTGAGGCTCTTACTCTTCCTGACTTTGGGCAAGATTAGTTTCACCTGCATTTTAAATTTATTTCAAGACAATCATAAGGTATTGTTCTGGTTTGGATCTGAACTGTCCCCAAAAAGCCTATGTGTTAACGTCTTGGTCTCCAGCCCACAGTGCTACATGGAGAAGGTGGAACCTGTAGGAGGTGAGGCCTAGTGGGAGGTCTTCCAGTTATTGGCATGTCTTCAAAGGCGATTGTGGGACCTGGTCTTTTCCCCTCCTCTCTCCCTTTCTCTCATTCATCCGTGGACATGAGGTGAAAGGCTTTGTTCTACTGCTTCCCACCATAATGTGCTGCCTCCACATGACCCCAAAAGCAATGGAGCTGACTAACCGTGGACTTAAACCTCCACACCTATGAGCTGAAACAAACCTCTTCTCTTCATAAGTTGATTTACCTCAGGTATTTGCTACAGTAACAGAAAGCTGACTAGCATGAGTATGTGCTTTCTGGTTCCTGGAGTCTTTTACTCAATATTTTGCTTGTGAGATTAATTCATGTTGTTACCTGTAATCATATATTTCTGTTGCTGATTAGTATTCTATTATGTAAATATACCATAATTGTCATTTCCATTGCTGATGAGCATTTGGGTTGCTTCAGTTTGGGGCTATCATGAATAATACTGCTATGGTCTTCCCATACATAACTTTGAACACATATGCACATTTCTTTTGGCATATAGAAAGAGTGGAATTGCTGGATAATTGAATAAGCAAATGTTTGCTTTTGTGGACACTGTCAAAGAGTTTTCCCAACCATTAGCTTTCTCTTTAAAGCTCCTTTATTCCTGCATCCACCACTCCTCCATGTTCCTGAACTCAATGCCTGCCTAGTGCCTCTGACTGCTCAGGGTTTGCCTGAATGTGCCCACACACCCCCACCCTGACCTTGCACAACATCGAATATGCCAAATCCTTTTATTAAAAAAGAAAGTCCTTTTCTGATCTGGGCATGATAGCCCACACCTATGATCCCAGTACTTGGGAGGCTAAAACAGGAGGATCTCAGCTCCAAGGTCAACCTCAGCAATTTAGCAAGACCCTCAACAACTTAGCAAGACTCTGTTTCAAAATAAAATAAAAATAAAATCCCTTTCTGGAATACTGTCTCTATTCCTCTAGTACTAACAATGATGGATTAACTGACTCTAGGACCAACTCTGTCTTCAAATAGAGGAACTCATGGACTAAAGGGCACATTGTAAATGCTCTTGCTGTGGTTCCCATCCCTGGAGCTCTAATCACCCTCTTTTGTGTCTGTGATGGTTTGGATTTAGACTGTCCCCATGAGCCCTCATGGAAACAAGGTAGCAATGTTGGAAGCAGGACTTGGTTGCTAAGGAGGGGTCCCTGGGGGTGTGTGCCCTTGGGATTATATCAGGTTCTCTCCTCCCCTTGGTCTCTCTTGCTTACAGCCTCCATGATGTGAGGGCAATGCCCTGCTCTCTCCCTCTCTCTGCTTTGAGCAAATAAATATTCCTTCCTCTAAGTCTTTAATTTAAAGGACATGAACTGCACATGGTAGTCTTAGCTACTGCTAAGTAATCATTACTGCTACTACTGCTAAGATCATTACTGATCTAAGTCAGTCTTTTGGATTATATCAGTGAGAATGTTGACTGAGACAGTGTCTGATCTGATTCGGGGTTGACTGAGCTCCATCAGATCACTTTATGCTGCACTCTATGTCCTCTACAACTGCCTTTACAAGAGCTGGGTTGCACTGCCCCTGCTCAAACTGAGTGCAAGAGTGCTTGATGAGACAGTGTCCTATCTTTTTTTCCTCCTCTCCTGGTGCCCATCCCCAAGAGATTCGGTGCCCATGAGGCATTATCAGTTGGTTTAGGTGGTTTCTTTCAGAAAGGCAGCATCTTGAGATCTAAGCAATGACAACTTTGACAACGGAGCCTTCAGCCCTCATCAAAGGTCCCAACAGTGCCACATACTCCCTGGATATAGTTAGATGCCTACATGAAAAGGAGAGATCACCAAGGGAAACATTTTGGGAAGAAAGATCTTTAATCATCTCTCAACGTCCATCTCTTAGCTACCGCCATCTGTGCAAGACTCTCTGGGTTCCTGTATTTTATTTATTCACAAAGGATCTAACAAGGTTGGGACAAATTCCAAGGTGTTTTTGAGATCTAACTGCAATGGTTTTTATCACTGAATTTTAAAAATGAGAAACCTCATAGAGTGCCTAGTTTATTACATTTTAGTATGTACTGATCAAACATACAATTTTATTAATGCTTACATTATAGCTGTATCGGTTTTGCTCCTATGTACAATTCAATTCAACAAATATTTGTTGGCTATGTGTGAAGTATTGCAAGTGAGTTACAGTCCCAGCTCTCAAGGAATTCATAGAATTTAGTCTTCCAGGGAATGACTACCTTAGAGGAATTAGTAGCCATCAAAGATTTTATCAGTAGTTCAATGTTTCAGGTTCTCAGAAACAAACCTCAAGACAAGGATGTGATGTCAGGTGCCTTCCCCCATCCCCCATCTTACACCCATCTAGGTAAGTTAAAGCCAGGGACCAAATAATGTGTGAAGTGGAGGAGGTACAACAAAGGTCAGTCTCTTCAAGCTCAAGATATGACAACTTGGTGATTTCAATCATACTGCAGAAGAACAGGCTAAAGCTAGATTTCTAAAACCACATCCTTGCTCAGCTCCTTTCTCTGACCTATCCTGCTTCTGGGGATTGAACCCAGGGACATTCTACCTCTGAACTAGACCCCAAGCCCTATTATTTTTGAAACAGGGTCTCACTAAGTGGCTGAGGCTGGCCTTGAACCTGCGTTCTTCCTGTCTCAGCCTCCCAAGTACTGGGATTACAGGTGTGTGCCACCATGCCTGGCCTTCTCTTGCATTCTTACAGCTTTCTTCTAAGAGTACTCCATTAACAAATCACTTGTGTAAGAATCTCCAACTCAGGCTCAACTTGTAGAGAACCTAAGGTAGGAGGGAATCCCAGAAAGCGTCAGTAGGAGGCAGGTAAAATAATACAGGGAAAACCACCAAAACAGACTGCAATATCAGCAGGTAACCATGGAATAAGTGGGAATCAATCCCTCCACGGTAGGGTTGTCATATTTAGAAAATAAAAAATATAGGGTGATTTGTTAAATTTAAATCTGTAATGAACAACATGTAATTTTTTAGCACAAGAATGTTTCATGCGATATTTAGGATATACTTAACTAAAATATTACCTATTATTTTTCTGAAATCACATTTCATTGAACTACCTGTATTTTATCTAGCAACTTATCTCTGCATTCCACTAGAAGAGACATGCTTCCAAGTTGTCCCACTCAAAGGGTGAGGAAGCTAGGGATTTATCCTCTGATTCTCATCCATCACCAACGAAGTAATGCTCTTGATGGTGTTAACCCTGGTATTTCTGGCTTGGTCCAATCATAGAATGAGAGAATGTCAACAGATAGATAATGACCTGTAAGAAGAATGCCCTCAGCAGCCTGGCGTGGTGGCGCATGCTTGTAATCCCAGTACTTGGGAGGCTGAGACAGGAGGATCACAGGTTCGCGGCCAGCCTCAACTACTTAGCGAGACCCTGTTTCAAAATAAAGAATAAAAAGTAGGGCTGTGGATGTAGCTCGGAGGTAAAAATGCCTCTGGGTTCAATCCCCAGTACTGAGTCGATCACTATGCTAAGCATGGAAAGGAGGGAAGGGGGAGGGAATGGGGTGGGATTCGAGGGAGAGCTAAATGAGCAATGTGTGCATGCATGCTTCTGATACCCTGACACTTACCAAAATGTATAACTACAACGCACCAATAAATGTAATAAATTAAATAAATAAATAAATTAAAAATAAAACTAAAAAAAAGAAGAAGAATGCCCTCAGCAGGTGGGGACTGGTGAGTGCAAGGTTAGATGAAAAAGGAGCTTGTCTCTACTCATGTCTCTGGATGAGTCCAGATTATGACCACAGGCTGTGAAGTAGAGAATTAAATTGAAAGGAACTGTTACATTAAACCATGACAGTCTGAAAGGCGTGTATTTGTGTATCTATCTGACAGAGAAAAAGGAAAGTCAGTGCTTAATTCCAGAAATGGCATAAGAAAATGAAGATTGCCTGACCTGTCATTCTCACTAAAAGTAATGGTGCAATTATAGGAAGTATCTGGATAGTTCTAAAATTCTTTTGGAAACTAGGGAGAAAGTTCTCTTTCCGTTTTCAGTGAGAATAATGAAGTCAAATGACTGTCTCTTCATCATCAAGGCCAATTAGATTTTTGAAATTCTCTTTCCACCAATAAGTGTCAATACGATGGGGAGGTATTTTTATCATCAGTTCATTGAGTTTCCACATGCCATCTGTTAGAACACTTGGGAAATGTACATTTTCTCTGGTTTTTGCCATTCTTTGGGAATTGTTTAGTCTCTAATCAAAGAAGATTAGAAGCCAGAGAAAATGAACTAGACATAATTTCTGTGATTTCTTCATTCCTTGGGTAAATATGTGCACTCTTCTGGTCTAAGGGGCCATGACCCCACTTGGGAACAGTGCAATTCATCTAGACAGTGGTAAGAAATCATTTCTTCCTTTCTGGGTTCTCTTGGCTCAAACTCCAGTTTTCAATTATTGGAAAGAAATGTAATTTGGCCTTGAGACTTGTGACATATTCAGTGGCTATGGGGAAAGGGTAAAACATAGTAATAAAATAACATGTCTTGTAGCAGGGTGGCAGGAGTCAGAAGTTGAGTTCTATTGTTTCTAAATAACACTAAGGACATTTTGAGTCTGTTCCTCTTCCCATCCTCAAAAGGCATTATATTATTTGATTAATTTTTAAAGGCAAGTAGTGGGCCATAGTACAGACAAGGGACCATAACCTATCCAAATGGGTCCATGAGCCAGTTAGATTACTGCCTCACTCTTTGTGCTATTTATTTTTTTTTAACTTTTTATGTTCATTTATTGGTGCATTGTAATTATACATTTTGATATATGTCAGGGTATGAACATCATACATGCACACATGGCACATTTAGCCCTCCCTTCAATCCCACCCTATTCCCTCCCCCTTCCCTCCCTTTCATGCTCCGGATAGTGATTGAGTCTTACAGGTTTGTGTATGTACATCATGTGCTATAGTGTGTTTCCCTCCACTCCCCTCCCAACTCCCTCAGTTAGGTCACCTTCTTTGTCCATCTAAAGATTTCTTTTTCTTCCCTTCTAAGTCCCTTCTACGTCCCATTCTATCTAGCTCCCACAGATTAGGGGGAATATCGAATTTTTTACTCTTAGTGACTTACTAATATCGCTTAGCATGATGTTCTCTAGTTCTCTCCATTTCCCTGCAAATGATGTGATTTTGTTCTTCTTTGTGGCTGCGTAAAATTCCATTGTGTACATATCCCATAGTTTTGTGATCCATTCATCTGTTGATGGACACCTTGGCTGGTTCCAAAGTTTGGCAATTGTGAATTG
>PVJS01053468.1:0-13277 GCA_004027185.1 Glis glis | reverse complement strand
AAATCAAATATGGAGCCCTTGCTGATCAGGCTTCTAGTATCATGTTTTCAGCCTCTTTTCCTGTGGCTATAAACCTCCAACTTCACACATCAGAGATAGTAAATGGTTCCTATGTGCATTTTCCAGCTCTCCCATCTCTTCCCAGGCTGTTCTGCTGCCCAGGAAAAGCCTTTCCCCATTTATTTCTTCAACAGGATAGCTTGGATTAGTTGTTCAAAACTCTGATGGGGAGCTTTTCCTTGGAGGCAACCTTCCCTTAATGCCTTCCCTGTACCCCAGAGGCTGTGTTAGGATCCAGTCCTGGTGCTCCCCCAGGCCAGTGAGCACACATCCGTCAAACACGTCCACGTCATGTTGATGACAGACACACCTGCATACTTTGCTAGACTATAACAAAGTCCAGTGCAGAGAACAACTCTTTTTAATCTCAGCACTCACAGAACTACACACAACATTTGGGATATCACAAATGCTGAAGAAAAGTTTAGTGAGGCTTACTAATTTATCCCAAGTGAATAAGATTCTTTGAGTGCTTCATCTCGAAACCTGTGCTAAGTTGCATCACAGTTTCATTTCTTGCGATTGACTTAGTCTGATCACCAGCTTGTGGTCACTTATTGATCATCTATATTCTGTGCATTTTCACATGGATGACCTCATTTAATCTCCACACCATGGGCTGTAAGAGACAGCTGGTATTTTTGCTTCCTTCTAGCATTCACTCTTCCTTTATCTCATAACCTTGCTCCAGTTTTTCTCTGCAGAACTATCTATCCTCTACCCTAGGACCAAGTGATTTAGGTGGAGAAAGGAGTGCAGACTTATCTAGCAGCGAGGTCAGCATATGACCAAGAGTGAAGTCAAATAGCTTATCGCATCCCTCAGCCACGTCATGGCTTCAGGGATGGGCACATGACCCAGTGAGTTGGGCTGCTAAGATAAAATACATACTGATGGACCTGCCACAGCCCTCTTGCCCCACCTGAGCATCAGAAGGAGGCCAGTGCAGTGGGAGACAGAACCACAAGAGAAAGACACAGCCAGTGGGGATGGGGTGGGTAAGAAGCCAGGCTTCAAGCCACTCCTGTAATCTGGATTTGTCACTTAGAAAACAACTTCCTTTTTTTAATGTTAGTTGGAATTAGGTTTTATATAACTTATAAACCAAAAGAGTCCTAATCCATATGCCTATAAAAGAAATATTACTGGAAATAATTATTGTAAATTAAAGCTCCAAAATATCACTTTAGGCAAATTATAGCTAATAAAGAGCATGGCTCAGTTTTGAATTTGAGATTTCCTAACCCTGCTGTTTTTGATCATGAAATTAAAAACCGGGCACAATGCAGATAAGGGAAAGCATGCGTGTGCACACACACACACACACACACAAACTCTCTCTCTCTCTCTCTCTACCTTACTATGAGATTTTTTTTTTTTTTTGCAGAACTAGGGATTGAACCCAGGGGCATTCTACCTCTGAGCTACACCCCCGGCCCTATTTTTTATACTTTACTTTGAAACCAGGTCTCACGAAGTTGCGGAGGGCCTCACTAAGTAGCTGAGGCTGGCCATGAACCCGGATCCTCCGGTCTCCGCCTCCCAAGTACTGGGATTACAAGCATGCGCCACCACACCCGGCTTACTATGAGATTTTAAATGACCTCTGTAGCGGGGTGTTGGTGGCACATGTCTGTAATCACAGTACGCAGGAGGCTGAAACAGGAGGATCACAGGTTTCAGGCCAATCTCAGCAACTTAGCAAGACCCTGTTTCAGAACAAAAAATAGGAAGCACTAGGGGTGTAGTTTAGAGATAGAATGCCTCTGGGCTCAATCCCTAGTACCAAAAAAAGAAAAAAATGACCTCTGTAGGTCATCCCGCTCCTCTCTCCAGGCAAGACATACTATTCTGAGACCTCTCTGAAGGTCTGCCTCACACAGTAAAGTACAACAGTCTCCCCTAACCTATGAGGAATCCACTCCAAGACCACCAGTGGGTGCCTGAAACCATGGATTGTACCAAACCCTATATATACTATGTTTTTCCTATATTTCCATACCTATGATTAAGTTTAATTTATCAAGCATAATAATAGGTTAGCAAAAATAACCAATAATAAAATTAAACAATTATAACAATATACTGTAAAAAAGTAAATTGCTTATTTCTGGAACTTCCCATTTGCTATTTTCAGACTGCAGCTGAGCATGGGTAACTGATGCTGGAAAATGAGACAGATAAGGGGGGAACCGTTATATTCCTAAAAATACAAAAACAGTACTAATTACTTTAAATTAGTCAGGTTTTGTAGCATAGGAATATTTTTTATTTAAAGAGATGCTATGGTTATCCTTCTGTAAAGTGAAGAATCTTATTTTTGAAAAGCAAATTAATACTCTAATTGAAATCTGGACATTCATCAATCAGGATTGCTGAAAAATAAGTGTGGCTTAAAATTTAAAGGAGAGAATCCTGCCAGGCTGCAAGGCAGGTGTAAAAGTGGTGTATTTCCTACCCTGTTTCAAATGTCAGATAAATAGCTCATCCAAAATATCCAAAATACTTCCAAAGATTTCACAAGGTGGAAATCTTCACTGTGTTAAAATAAAAAAAATGGTAAAACCTTCTTACTGGAACAATTGGTTTATCTAGTCAGCATTCATTTAAAAATATTTTTTGAGAACCTACTAAATTCCAGGGATTGTGCTAGGTACTTGGGATATGGCATTTAACAAAAACAAAATAACCTATTTTCTTGGGGTTTGTGGTATAAAATATGCCTTCCATGTGCCATGCTAGAAACTCAGTATACAAAAATGAATCAAACTATCATCCTATCACAGAGTTGGACCAAGCACAAAATGTCTAAATATTTTTGATCATTGCACTCCACTATTTTAAAAAAATATGGACACACATCCCTAATGTATATTTACTCATTTAATAAATTCTATACTTCCACTATTTTCAAATGTGTATAATATAAAGCATACACACACACACACACACACACACACACACACACACACACCAAAGCAAAACGGGTGAGACAAAATTTTAATATAAAAAATTTAATATTTTTTCCATATACCTCTTTGGAGACCATAGTAGGCTGGGCTCCCAATATCCAAGCATTGGCCTTAATTTTTTTATATACTTTCATTGGTGCATTGTAATTATATGTCATAGTGAGATTCAAAGTCATACAAACAAACATTCATGCAGGTCTTAGTCCCACCTGCTGCTCACCCCTCCCCATGCATAATAGTGAGATGGGTAGTGATGCCTTTACACATGAGCACAGCATAGTATGAATTGTTTATTTCATCAGTTTTTCCTTTTCCCCTCCCCCGTCTCTCCTTCCACTATTCTATTGGTCATTCTCCTCAATTATCTAAACAGGGACTTATCTAAACACGGCTTGAGTGAATATTCTTCAGAAAATATCTCACTTACACACTGAGAATATCCAGTTCATTGACCAATGCTGGAAAACCCAGGGACTAAGAAAAATCTCCAATGCATTCTCTCCAGAAACACATTACCTGGATAAGGCTGGCTGCACACTCCAGCCAGGCCTTCAATGATCGAATAGCAGTTTTCTTATCATCCTCTATTTTCAAAACTAAATCATGCAGCCCACCACAAATGGATGGTGTTTCTTTAAACCAATTTCTACTCATATTCCTGCAGATTAATTCAACCAACATTGATCAAGTGCCTACTTTTAACAAGACACAACAGAGGAATTTATTTTGCCAAATGATCTGAGCCAACGTGTGAGTATGTATGTGTGTGTGTGTGTGTGTGTGTGTGTGTGTGTAAGACTCAGTTACATACAGAGCCTCCACTTTAAAAAGATTATTTCACAGAAAATGATTGCTAAGTGAAGTTTACATGGCCATCCCCTGGCATCACTGTGAGGATACATTAACAAGCAACAGCGTGCTTCAGTCCCCCACACACTAATGAAAAATGATTGCTTGTCTTCCTAAAACTAAACCAATTATTCTTGTTTTTGTTGAATGGAAATTTAGCTTGTGTTTAGTGACAGAATAACTAAATCAGTCTTATTTGGAACCCAAACGTCAACGTGGATCCTGTCTCTTTGCTGACAGGAAATGTAACCCAGATAGGTTATTTGATAAAAGGGGGCTATTTTAGCTTTGGGGAAAAAAAAACTTCACTCCTGTGACTTCATGGCAAATGAACCACGTGCCCTCACCTCCATTTCTCTTTCCTGGCATTTGTCCTAACGCGACACATAACGAAGCAACATTTTACATAAGCAGCAGAATCTGCTCCGAGCTGGTATCCAAACGCCTACCTGATTGAATATCACCAGTTCAAAATAGCTGCCTAATCACATTTTTTCAGGCTATGTGAACAAAATAATGTTTCTTTAATTACATGAACTCTTTATTTTTGATATTTTAATGACATTTTAGAAGATAGAATGGCTGCTTCTCTTAGATTGGGTGGTATTAATCAGGTGTGACAGCTAGTTATTTGATACATTTTTAAATCCCACTTGTATTTGCACATGAGTAAGCTGGGACTTGATTTCTCAGTCCTGGGTCTGCAATGTCACTTGTGCTTCTGCCCATAATGAGCAAAATAATTGAACCAAATTAGAACTATCTATAATTCGGTGCTAGCTTAGAGGCATTATTTATTTTTAAAAAATGAAATAAAAAATTCTCCCTTAGGATAAATGTTAATAAATAAAGGTCTGTGAAATCTACATTCTGTCCCAACATACATTTTCCCCTGGGGCTGTGCCCTGTGTTTTGTGCTGGGAAATCACTCAGACACAAATGGGGACTCTTACCTGGTCATGACACTGGGGACCATTTAGTGCATCTTAGGTGCTATTTGGGGATAACAGAGAATAAGCATCAGGCATGATCTAAGCACATGTTTGTCATAAGTGCTATAACTGCTAATTTGTTGGTCTCTCTGGCATACTAAACAGAGAGGCCTCAGAGGACTGTCACGGACTGCCTCCACTCAGAATTT
This sequence comes from Glis glis, assembly GCA_004027185.1. Lineage (NCBI taxonomy): Eukaryota > Metazoa > Chordata > Mammalia > Rodentia > Gliridae > Glis > Glis glis. The sequence continues at coordinate 8,255 of PVJS01053468.1, read as the reverse complement.
GTAGCCCCAGCACCCAGTGTAGAGTTAGAAGCTCTTGCCTCGAACTCACACTACTATTAAGTGTTTCCACGGAATGCAAAGGATAAATATTGCTCAGTCCTCTCATTTTACAGAGAAAGATGATGAGCCCCAGAATAGACTTGACCAAAGTCACAAAGCAAATATACTTGAATTCCATTCTCAGTTCCCAGGCCAGTCTTTCACTAATACACTGGCCTTATCTATAAACCTGAGGGTCCAAATAAGTTAATAATAAGAGCTATAGAGCAGCGTTTCTCAGACATTATTGTGCATATGAATCACCTGGGAGGCTTGTTAAAATGCAGATTCTGACGCAGTAGATTTGGGTGGGGCCTGAGACTCTGCATGTCTAACAGGCACAGAGGCTACTAGGACTGCAGTAGACCTTGAGTTCAGAGGCCAGAGAGTAATGATTCATCCAGCCAGCTCTGAAGTCATATGGACAGGGTTCAAATCCTCACTCTGCTACTTTCTGCATGTACCTCTCTGCCAAGGATACTGTAGTGTCTACAGGGACCAGATGAAGAAAGCAGAGAGTGTAGGGACTGGGGCAAGCTGGAGCACATGTACCTTGAGTGTGTGTGTGGGGGGTACTAAGGATTGAAACCAAGGGCATTCTACCTCAGAGCTACATCCTTACCCCCTGCCCTGTTTTTGTTTTGGTTGTTGTTGCTGTTGCTGTTGCTGTTGTTGTTGTTTTGAGACAGGGTCTCATTATGTTGCCCAGGTTGGCCTCCAACTTTCCATCTTCCTGCCTCAGCATCTCAAGTACTGGGATCACAGACATGTGCCACCAAGCCTGGATCACACATTCCCATGAGGATCTTGCCAGATTTTCTGGATATTCAAAAGAAAATCTTCACATGATGGATTTTAATTTTGAGGAAGGATGAGAGATGATACATGATAGATAGATAGATGATAGATAGATAGATGATAGATAGATATATAGATAGATGATAGATGATAGATAGATAGATAGATAGATAGATAGATGATAGATAATTTTGGTAATAACACTAAATTTGTAAAAGTCGAGAACTACTTAAATATTTTTAAACACTTTGTAGGCAACCCAGAGGCTGTATCCTCCCTCCAGTTTGTTTCTTCTTTACAAACATGTTTCCATTTGAAATTCAAAACAATCCCATGAAAACATGTTAGAAAACATGTTATGATTACATTTTTACCATGAAGGAAACTGGCTTAAACCATTCATTAAGTTTTTCCCCATAAGTGGCTAGATATAGACCTAGAACTCAATCAGGAATGACCGATTCCAAAGCCCACTAAGCAGAAGTGGTGTCTGTCACCAAGTCATGCCCATATCTCCCCAGTCTCTCGAATGTCCTTTGGCTATGGCTACCATGTCATGTGCCTGTAAAAGGGAGAAAATGCCAAAAAAAAAAAATATTGAAAGGAGTTTCCCCCTGGGAAAGAACAAACTTGTGACTGAGGATTGGGCTATTTCGTTCCCACTATGGTCTCCACTCTGAGAACGGTTGAAGATGGAGTGAAATGAATGACTGAATACACCAGCTTTTTATTTTATTTTATTTTATTTTTTGCGGTACTGGGGATTGAACCCAGGGGCGTTCTACCTCTGTGCTACACCCCCAGCCCTATTTTTCTATTCTTTGTTTTGAAACAGGGTCTTGCTAATGCAGAGGGGCCTCACTAAGTAGCTGAGGCTGGCCACGAACCCGGATCCTCTGGTCTCAGCCTCCCAAGTACTGGGATTACAAGCGTGCGCCACCATGCCCGGCCCGAATACACCAGCTTTGGACTCAGGCCCAGCCTGATTTGAATTGAATCTTGGCTCTGCAAGCCACAGGAAATCTGACTCTCCATGTACCTTCCCTGTACAAGGGGAAATCTCAGTGAACTCAGCAGTGGTAGATATTCCAAAGTCATCATTCCCAATCTCCCCCTCTCTTCTTTTTTACCACCTGCAGCTCTACATTCTCCCGCCAAGGGTAATGCTCTACAGGGGGAAAGGCCTATACCTTGGTGACAAGGGCAACCTGACTTGGAACCTGATGGGCCTGTGGCTGGGCCACCTCAGTCCTATTGGAGTTTCTATTTCTCCAACTGAGAATGAGAATAATGATCCCTATTTCCTAAACTTTCTTTTGGTTTTTGTAGAAGTTAAATGAGATGATTTATGTGAAGACCCTGGTACACAGTAGGTACTTGGTAAGCTTAAATTCCTTAAGCCCCAGTTTTATATCAAGACCACCTCTGGCCAACCTTGTCCCCAGAATACCACTGGGTGAAAAGTGAGCAGATTATTCTAAATCTACAAGCATTCCTACTCCAAGCTTTGAGAAAAGAAGTAGCACTTTGTAAAGAAGGCAAAATTATACCATTGCATGTAGTAGAGCAGAAAGCACCCTGTAGCTGGAAGCAAGAACTTAGACATTTACAAACAAGCATGAAAGTACAAACTATCATTAGCCCCATTTTAGGGATAGGGTAACTGAGGCTTAAAGAGGTTAAGTCATTTGTTCAAGATCAGTCTCAAACAGAATACAAGAGTCTTATTTCTCAGTAGGTACACACCACTACAAGTAACTTTACTTCCCAGGGTCTTACTTTCTTCATCCATCAAATAAAGTTATCTGAAATATTCAATGATGTGAGAAATTCACAGTTTTGTCCTGGTCCTTGAGGGTCTTCCCATCAGAATCTTCACTGAGACTAGATCAGGATGCAGCATCATTAAAACGAAACACAAAGACAGCAGCTTGCTTTCAGACACACTGTTCTTGGGCAATTGCATTAAAGTCGGGCCCTATTTGGTGATCTGCCCCTCTCTCCTTTCAAGCTGGCCTGTGTGGACAGTTGGGTAGTCTCCCTCTTGGATCTAAACTGTTTTCAAGTGGCTCAGATTTCCAGGATGGAAAGGATTCCTTTGATAGAGATCAAGTTCAGCTTTGATCATTAAACCATTTCCCACTTCCCTGTGAATTTTCACCAAAGCGGGGAAACTGAGCCAAGGCATGCACATCAGCTCAGAGGGTGGGTGCTGAGGATCAAGGCCGGAGAGAGGCAGGGGAGACAGCAGTCTCCTCTACGCCACATGAAGACACCCTGTTAGGACCAAAACGCAGGGTGAAGAGAAGCACTTTAAATAGAAATCAAATGCTGCTACCCTCTCTCTCCCCCTCTCCACTCCCTTGCAGATAAACACATAAGGTTTATGATTGGATAAAGCTTTGGTTTCATTCCAAGCATAAAAATGGGTTTAGAAGACTTCAGTTTCCTGTCTCCTAACTTTTCTGACCACAAATATTTTTTATTGTAAGCCTTAAAAGTGAAGGGTTATTTAATAAATTAACACTTCAAATGCCTTGAGTTCAACTCTTGGTTGGCTCTACCCTCAATTATTAGCCTCTATTCACTTAATTCAAACAGTCCTGCCTCACCTCTCTTCACTAGAAAGCTACAGTTCCTATCCTTATTGTATTTTATGGTCTTACAATTCTTTATTGAATTGCTATATTATAATATTTCTGCCCTATCCCTACCCCCAAATAATCCTTTATGAGGAAGCATAGACAGTTTGGAATGCAGTGAAGTAAGCATAGCCGTCTTTACAGCATTTTACAGATTTCTCCTTGGCCTCAGAAATCGCAAAATAATCACACAAAGAAACCAAGCCCTTTGCCTGCAGGACAATGCACAGTTTTTTTTATTAAAAGAGGAATTTAAATTCCTTCTGTGCACAGACTGTTTTAACTATAAAGACTTAGAAAATTAATTTTTGCCTATAATCTCTTATAGATAATACTATAAAAATAGTTCCTTTTTAAGAAGCATATTTCATGCAAATATCAAAAAGCCTTTTATCTCTGTTCAAGATTTCTTGTTCTATTTCTGTCCCTTGTTTCTTTCTCTTAGTGAGGATCAGACTTTGGGAGCCATGGCTCCCGGAGGCTGGCTGCTGACAGGCAGAACTAGGGGCCAGCAGCAGCTGAGGAACCCAGGGAAGCTGAGAAACCCAGCTTAACTACCTACTATGTGCTGGGCACTGTGCCAAGTGCTGGGGTGAAGACGTGATGGATTCAAAGGGCAAGCAAGGCAGGGTTCCAGTCAGAAAGAGCATGAAGGCAGGGCCAGTGTAAGAGCTCAGGTTGGCCCTACACTGTGAAAGGGACGAGAAAGAGATGCAGCTTTGAAATAGTGCTGCCTAAACTCCCTCACTCACCAGCCACCTTCAGGAATTTTATACATCCCTGTGCCACCTGCATTATTATTTACTTAATATTCTTCTTTAAAATAATTTGCTTTTCTACTTTAATCAAGCCTCGTCCTAAGCAATAATATGGGTGAAAGTCACTGTCAAATGCACTCACTATGTATTTTTCTCCAGTACGTGTTAAAATAAGTACATAACTATTAAAATAAGGAAATGTGCACTATGTAGTTCTAGAAATTAGCTGTGGCACACACTTAGGGACGTGTTGCCTTAAGAGATGGAAGGATAAACTGAAAAGAGGCAGGAAGGAGGAGAAGGTAGCTAGTATCTGGCATTTGTAGAAAGAGTTTCCAAGCTTGTCTGGTGTTGGTGAGGAAGAAAATCATTGACTGTCTTTTTGTTCCCAATGCAGACCATCCCACCCCACCACCACCAGGAGATCTAAAAGCCAGACCTTACAAATTCACACTATTTGTTAATAGGTTGCTAGATATGATTTTTTTTATAGGGGGTGCACATACAAGGCAAACTTGCTAGTGCTCTATCACTATCTCGGGTTGCTAAGACTGGATAAATCTGCCCCAAGTCATCATGATCTAGGACATTTATCTAAACACACATCTTATCATTAGAATCCATATGGAAAACTATCACTGGGAAGAAAAATCAGGACTCATTGTTACATTCAGCTACCATCTACGTAATAAATGTATTGCCTACTTTCTGAGTTTATTGGGGTTGCTATAACTAACTAGCATAGATGGGGTAGCTTACAAACAACAGAAATTCATTTCTTACAGTTCTGGTGACTGGGAAGTCCAAGATTAAGGTGCCAGTAGGCCTTCTGGTGCCATTTTCCAGTTCATAGATGATGCCTTCTTCGTGCATCCTCACGTGGTAGAAGGGACAAAAAATGACTTTGGGTTTATTTATAAAGGCCCTTGCCAGGTGCAATGATGCATGCCTGTAATCCCAGCTACTCAGGAAGCAGAGACAGGAGGATTAGAAGTTCAAGGCTAGCCTGAGCAACTTAGTGAGAGCCTGTCTCAAAATTTTAAAACAATATAATAAAATGGGCTGAAGGTATAGCTCATTGGTAGAGTATCCTTTGGTTCAATCCCTAGTACCATGATAAATAAATAAATACCCTAATGCCATTCATGGGTCCCCCACATGCATGACCTAATCTCCCAAACAGGCCCCATGTTCTCAAACCACCACCTTGGAGGGCAGGGTTTCACCATGTGAATTTTGAGGGAACACAAACTTTGAGATCATAGCACCCACAAAGGATACAATGTCTGTCGGTGCCCCAAGTATTAAACATTTTGGCTTGATTTTCTGATAGCTGTGGGATAGTGGAAGGAACCCATGATGTACAGCCAAAAGGACTATCTTGGCATTTCTGCCCAGCCAGCAACTAGACGTTTGATTTGGGTAAATTATTTAAGTCCTGTAACTCTCAATTTTCATACTTATTAAATGAAGATAATGGTGATAAAAATGGAGATACAGACTTCTAAAATTTTGTTTTGGTGAAGAGAGAAAATGCCTAGTGTATGCAAAAGCATAATGTCTAGCACATAATTTAAAATCACACAAAAAGTATATTTGTATGTGCGTGTTTGTGTGTGCGTTTGTGTGTGTGTGCGTTTGTGTGTGTGTGTGGTAGCGGGGATTGAACTCAGGGGCATTCTACCTATGAGCTACACCCCCAACTGTATTTTATTTTTTTACTTTGAAACAGGGTTTCACAAAATTGCAGAGGGCCTCACTAAGTTTCTGAGGCTGGCTGTGAACCTAATATCTTCGGTCTCAGCCTCCCAAGTAGAAAGTATATTTTTAATATGAACTGTATAGCCATCAGAAATGACAAAATCCTACTAATGAAGACTATAAAATTAATGTCAAAAATCCTTGAGATCACTTAAAAATATTCCAATATCTGTGTGTGTGTGTGTGTGTGTGTGTGTGTGTGTGTGTGTGTGTGTTCTGGTTTCAAGTATGTGTATTTACTGACAAACAAGTAAAAACATCGAAAAGTAAAGCTTTTAATGTGTTAAGACCGAGAGGCAGTTTGGGAGATGAGGTTAAGAACATTAGTTCTTGAGTCCACTGAGCCGGGCTTTAATCCCAGCTAGACCACTTATTTTCTGTAGTATAGCTAAATTGCATAGTCTCTCAAAGCCTCAGTTTCTTTTTCAGAAAAATGAGGATATTCAAAATGGTATTGACCTCATAGATTGGCTTAGCTGCCTCTGATATTTAGCAAATTTGCAACAAATAATACTGACATTAAGTTGGTAGGAGTATGATTAATACTTTTACCTTTTAGGACAGGATCTTTCTTTGTTCACTAATAAAATGGTGAGAAACCAAATTACAACTACATTCACTGATAATCTATTGTTCAGCCACAAAGCTGTACTCTGGGAAAGAGAGAGCAAAGCCAATGTACTCCACCACTGGGATGCCCCATCAATGCCCAACCATACCTGGGCAGCTTGTGAGTGAACCAGGAGGACAAAGGTTCACCTCCCACCTGGCACAGTCAAATAAGACCTAATGATCCAAGTGCTTTTTTTCTCACACAGAAAAATGCATCTTAAATATCCTTGGGCTATGTGTCTACTACTGCCACTTCCAATTTTACATCGCAGCTACACTGGAAAATTTTAAACCCTCTTCAATTTAGGCTGCTTTTATTTGTATTCAGACGAAGATAGAGTGTGTGCCAGGGGACAACTTGACCATTAAAAAAAATTCTATTTGACCACATATATTTTTATCAATTTGGGAACGCAATCAAAGCAGGCATTTTCTCTTAAAAGCTTGGAAATAAAGCTGATATTATCTGCTTGGGGGAGAGCTGGGGAAATCACTAGAGCAAAAAAAAAAAATCCTTTGGTGTATCCAGTTTCACATTGCTGTTGTCATGCACAGGATGTATATTCAAATGTGTTTGCATATTTCTAAACTGATCATACATCAAAATTAGAGCCATATTGTTCCTTTTACAGTGAAACTGTTTATATAGGAAATATTGTACCAAACATTCCCTGCCTCCACCCTGGGTTGTGACTGATTGCAGAGCGAGATAAAAGCATTTATGTCCACAAACATGACAAAAGTCTATATGCATGCAAGAAATCAAAAGAAGGTGTGATTTTGACACAAACACTGTTATCAACCAAAAAAGAAGAAGGAAAAAAGAGGAAAGATCCACTGGAGTTTATGCAAATTCAGAGAAAGCAGAAAGCATATACTTACATACTGATAGATTGAAAATTAGGGGTTGGGTTAGATAACACTAGAATTCAGTTTGGTGTGGTTCAAAACAGCCCTCGGATGCTGTTTTTATACCCATGTGACCAACTGAATTAGTGTCATTTACAAGAGACAGATATGACCCACTAAAGGGAATCCATTTCCTAATTCACTATGGGAAACAGTAATTTAAAGCTGGTCTCTTGGTTCTTCAGTGTATTTCTGGAAGGGTTGAGTCAATTTCGATAAATTCAGTTGAACTTTTCCCTCCTCCACACTCAGCCATGTTTTTCATCTCCTTGCTTAAAAGTCTGGTCCAAGTACAAATTGAAGCAGGAAGTTGACAATTAGCCCATTAAATCTGGGTCACGTTGTTAGATCAACAGAATTGTAGACTTGATGGAGCTTAAAGGAGTTTTAGAGATTATCCTGTCCCACGGCTTTCAAAGTTTAAATATTTTGTGAATGAAATCCTATGTAGAATTCCAACGTGTAAATTATGTTTCAATAGTATTTCACAAGTATACATTGGTCAAAGGTTATGGAGGAAAGAAAAATAGGCGGCAGGGTCATTGTCAGAATTGGAAGGGATGAGCCGGGCGTGGTGGCGCACGCTTGTAATCCCAGTACTTTGGGAGGTGGAGACCGGAGGATCCGGGTTCGCGGCCAGCCTCAGCTTGCGCATGCGCGCGCGTTCTCTCTCTCTCTCTCTCTCTCTCTCTCTCTCTCCCTCCCTGTCTCTTTCTCTCTTTCTCCCTGTCTCTCT
>PVJS01053467.1:0-13272 GCA_004027185.1 Glis glis | reverse complement strand
ATATATATATATATATATATATATATATATATATATATATATAAAATATACAATGTACAACATTATAAGTACATGATATACTATATTAAGATTATCAAATATATTAACATATATTATATATTAATATTAATATATAAATATATTACTATATAAAAATATGTATATATATATGTGTATACCTCAATCATAATATCACAGTGTCACAAACTCCCAGAAGCTGAAGGGAGGTCAATGGATCACAGAACCTTCCTCACAGCCTTCAGAGAGAGAGAGAGAGAGAGAGAGAGAGAGCGAGCGAGCGCATGGTCATGCAATACTTTGACTGGTCTGGTCCTTCCAGCCCCCAGAGCTGTGAGACGATACATTTTTCTGGCTTCAGCCACCCAGTTTGTAGTGCTCTACTTTGGCAGCCCCAGGAAACTAACAGTCGTATATTAAATTTTGAGTTTTACAGAATATTGAGAATAGTATTCGGCCAGGTGCAGTGGTGCACACCTGTCATCCCAGTACTTGAGAAGCTGAGACAAGAAGATCACAGGCTCGAAGCCAACCTCAGCCATTCAGCGAGACCCTCAGCAACTTAGAGAGACCCTGCTTCAAAAAAATAATAATAAAATAGGGCTGGGGGGTGTAGTTCAGAGGTGGAGCGTCCCTGGATTCCATCCCCAGTACTAAAAAGAAAATAAATAATATTCTATGATAATGGATTTTTGTGTTCCCCAAAGGCGGTTATGAGTTATGCATTTAATTCAGTGCAACTCACATGGCCCAGCTGTATGGATTCTATACTTTCCATGGACACTGTGCCTTCGGAAAGACTTGAGACAACGGCATGGTGTAAAGGTTGATAAGACTGTTCTTAAAGGTGAGCAGTAGGAGACATTTTCTCTACTGTTCTATCAGGACTTACTGAGGGCTGCTGGAATCCCAGATCCTCCCCGCGGTTGCCCGGATGGTGAGCGGTGATTAATGACCCGCCTCGTAGGGCTCCAGATGTCGCCGAGACCCTCTTCGACATGATTGTTATTATTCGCTCCTTGGGCACAAAGCATCCATATGAATGGACTTGACATTTGCCAGCTAGAGGAAATGTCACGAGGCAGTGACAGGTGGTCCTCATCGGCCTCTCTGGGATGCTCTTAGAGAAACTTTATTCCTTTTATTTAGTAAAAGAAGAAATTAATTTTTTGTTCTTATGATGGATGAGTAACCTGGAAGGTGAGAGAAAGTCTTTTGCCTCCAAGGGAAGTGTGCTTCCCATTAAAACCATCTTTGTGTTCATGTTACATTTTTACACTCTCCAAGACCCCGTTTCCTCAACTACCCAGGGAGGGCGTGGAACTGGAATCTCTGTGAACTCTTGCATTTCTCACGATCTTGGATTAGCAACATTGCTAATGGCTTTTGCATGTTGTTCAAACAGGGGACAGGGACCAGCCACGTGATTCTAGACAGTCTTAGGGGTGGCGATTTTGAGGCTTAGCGCTATCACTGGACGCCTAGATTCCTCTTTCAATCTCATTCTTCTCTTCCCTCTCCTCCTTAGACATCAGCGACCATTTTTTTTCCAAAAGTAACCCATTCCCTGTTCCTTTTCAAAATGTGACTTGTGTTATTGCCTCTGTCCTGCCATTGAGTATCAGAGACTTTCATAGCACATGTGAAATCTCCAAAATCATGTGCCAAACTAAACCTTGCCTCTTGTTTTTTTCTATACTTTTATTGGTGTATTATAATTATGCGTCACAATGAGATTCAAAGTGATACATTCATAGCCGGGCATGGTGGAGCCCGCTTGTAATCCCAGTACTTGGGAGGCTGAGACAGGAGGATCGCAGGTTCACAGCCAGCCTCAGCTACTTAGTGATGCCCTCCACAACTTAGTGAGACCCTGTTTCAAAATAAAGAATAAAAAAAATTAGGGCTGGGGGTGTAGCTCAGAGGTAGAATGCCCCTGCATTCAATCCCCAGTACCACAAAACAAATAAACAAATGAAGTGATACATTCATACATGCACAACCTTTCCTCTTTTTAAGTTTGTTGTCTCAGGTATTTTATTACAATCATGGAAAGCTAACAGACACACTTTAATTCTATAGAAAGACTTCAGTGTAATCCAAATTTCCAAGGGGCTAAAGTGTAAGTTTAAATTGATGTGTACCAACAGTGTTTAGAAATCAGCCGGGCGTGGTGGCGCACGCTTGTAATCCCAGTACTTTGGGAGGCGGAGACCGGAGGATCCGGGTTCGTGGCCAGCCTTAGCTCTCTCTCTCTCTCTCTCCCTCTCTCCTTAGAGAGGCCCTCCGCAACTTCGTGAGACCTGGTTTCAAAATAAAGTATAAAAAATAGGGCCGGGGGTGTAGCACGGAGGCAGAACGCCCCTGCGTTCAATCCCCGGTACCACAAAAAAAAAAAAAAAAGAAATCTTCGTGGGTCTTTTCTTCCCGCAACTGTTGTTACTGGTGTGTTTTTATTGTGGGATGTTTTTGTCTCTGCATGAACAGGATGGACTCTGCACTGGGTTCTTATCTTCTGGTTTTAGTCTTTCTGATTGGCATGGCAAATGTTTTGGCGAGGGCTATTAAGAGGATTTATTCATTAGAGAATAAAATGTTAGCAGGCAGAAAATCTACAAGTTAATCGTGTAAAATCTCTCCCCTTCGCTCTGAAGTGGATTTGAGATTTTGCAAGGAATCTTGGGGTGCAAAAGTCAATGAGGCAGGGTAGTGTATTATAGGCTGTTGTTAGAGTTAGATAGAGAATGTCCCCTGAAGAGCTCATAAATTGGTGTTTGGAGCTGATGTAATGGAGTCACGAGGGTTGTAATCCCAGCAGCGGATAAATCCATTGTAATGAATTTATCTGGGTGGTGGCCTGGGCTGGTAGGGTGTGGCTGGAGAAGGTAGGTGTGGCCTTGGGGATTACATAAATGGCTCCTCCTCCCCCTGCTCTCTCTCTGGCTTCCGGCCTCCATGATGTGAGGAGCACAGCCCATGTGCTCTCCCTCATCCACTTCCTGCTGCCATGCCCTAAGATCCAGACGCTGGCCTCACATGGACTGAACCCCAGTCTCTCCAAGGCCTCACATGGACTGAACCCCAATCTCTCCAAGGCCTCATATGGACTGAATCCCAATCTCTCCAAGGCCTCACATGGACTGAACTCCAATCTCTCCAAGGCCTCACATGGACTGAACCCCAATCTCTCCAAGGCCTCATATGGACTGAACCCCAATCTCTCCAAGGCCTCACATGGACTGAACCCCAATCTCTCCAAGGAAAACTTGAGCAAAGGAATCCTTCCTCTAAGTTACGTGGTCAGGTCTTTCAATTATAGCTGTGAGAGTGCTGACGGATACACAGGGACACTGTAACCTCTTTCCCTTGGAAGGTTCCTTGTATTACGAGACAATTATATGTCATTGGTGATTTATACATGTCTTGTTTTCATCAAGAAGACGTGAAATGACCTTCCAAGGTCTTCTCTGATTGTAATTAGATGGTATTATCTGAGTCAGAACTCTACAGTTTACAAACACTTTGAGTGGGTATTTGGAATCGCATTTCACATCCCTTTTCTTATCCTGGTTATAAGAGAACACAGGCTTGGCCTCGATGACTGCTAGACTTGCAAGTGTTGGGGGCGGGGAGATGGGCAGAAAGGCCTATAGATGCGTGTGTTTTGTGTTACCATTAGTAATGGCGAAGATGTTCTCAGAGATTTCTGGAGTCTTCTGTGGGTCATGTGATTAACTGTGAAGAAGTAAGAATTCCCAAGTCCTTGATACATTTTGATAAGACACCACAGAAAATGATTTTGGAGCATTTATGAGTAAGAGGAGTGATAATACACTACTTTTCCCAAGGTGGACAGGGGAGAATCCTGATGTAACTAAAAGATCTTGTCAAATCTTCCCTTTTTTGGCAACTGGCTTTGGCTTTTGATAGAATTCCTCTTTGATACATTTTCTATTGTACACATAAAATGTCCTACAATAAAAACACAACAGAGCCAGGTGTGGTTGTGCACGCCTGTTATCCCAGTACTTGGGAGGCTGAGACAAGAGGATCTCAGGTTTGAGGCTGGACTCAGCAACTTAGCAAGACCCTGTTTAAAAAAAAGTGAAAAGGGCTGGGGGTGTAGTTTGGAGGTAGCATGCCCCTGGGTTCAATCCCCGTACTCCCCTCTACCACACACATACCAGTAACAACAACATTTAAGGAAAGACCTAAGATTTCCAAACACAGCAAGTCAGTACGTATCACTTAAACTTATACTTTAGCCACTTGTAAATTTTCATTACATTATAATCTTTCTAGAGGATTGAAGTATGTTAGTTTTCCATTACTGTAATAAAATACCTGAGGTGATAGACTTAAAGAGAAGTTACATATGTATAAGTGTATCACTTTGAATCTCACTATGATGTATAATTGTAATGCACCAATAAAAGTATAAAAACGGCCGGGTGTGGTGGCGCACGCTTGTAATCCCAGTACTTTGGGAGGCAGGGACCGGAGGATCCGGGTTCGCGGCCAGCCTCAGCTCTCTCTCTCTCTCTCTCTCTCCCTCTCCCTCTCTCTCTCTCCCTGTCTCTCTCTCTCTCTACTTAGTGAGGCCCTCTGCAACTTTGTGAGACCCGGTTTCAAAATAAAGTATAAAAAGTAGGGCCGGGGGTGTAGCGCAGAGGTAGAATGCCTCTGGGTTCAATACCCGGTACCGCAAAAAAAAAAAAAAAAGTATAAAAACGGAGGTGAGGTTTATTTTGGCTCAAGGTTCTGGAAGTTTCTATCCATGTGTTTGGGCCTGTGGCAGCAGAATACATCAGGGCAGGAGCACATGGCAGAGGAAGCTGCTCACCTCCTAGCAGCCAGGAAGCGAAGAGAGGAGGGGCCAGAGTCCTGCTGTTGACTTCAAGGCCACACCCCAATGACCTAACTTCTTCCCACTAGGCCCCACTTCCTAAAGCAAAGACAGGAAGAGGAGGGGCCAGGGTCTCACTATCAACTTTAAGGCCACAACTCCAATGATCTAACTTCCTCCCATCAGAACCCACCTCCTAAAGGTTCCACTGCTTCCCAATAGTGAGCAATCCTTCAACACATGGGCCTTTGGGGGACACTTACCCAGGCCATAGCACTATGTAATTAAAAGTGGAGTATTTAAGATTATTTTTCTTTCTGTGTTGGTCTCTCATTGTTTCTTCCTTGATGATGAATTTTATTTCTGCATAGGAACTTGGGAATGGGGCTGACACTTTTTTTAAAACACTTCTGCTGTTCTTTTTAATTGTTGGGTACCCAGCTTTGCACCAAAGTTACTTTTGAAAGCACAGATGAAAAACAACTGCCGTTAACAAGTTGGAACAATGTGTTTTTTGACAGACATCCTCAAAAGACCCCAGATCTGCTAGTTTCAAAAATAAGTGTGTTAAGCAGAGGTAAAGTTATACTGTGCCCTAAACGACCTTGGTTGATTCAGAAGGAGCCTGGAACTTGAAAGGGGAAGAGGTGTTGTTGGGATAAAGCACTCGCCAGCTCTCCAGCTGTTTGAGGGACCACTCCAGAAGAACTACATCTCTCCAGATGTTTGATGGTCCACCCCTGAATGAACTACGCTTCCAAACATCCATTCCACCAGGTCGTCACTTGGCTAGCTCCTTGACTTTTGTCAAGAATTATGCCTCCTGCCAGGTGTGGGGGTGCACGCCTGTCATCCCAGTACTTGGGCTGAGACAGGAGGATTGCAAGCTCAAAGCCAGCCTCAGCAATTTAACGTGGCTCTCAGCAACTTAGCAAGATCCTGTTTCCAAATGAAAAAATTTTAAAAACCAGGGCTGGGGGTGTAGCTCAGAGGTAGACTGCCCCTGGGTTCAATCCCCAGCACCAAACCAAACCAAACCAAACCAAACCAAACCAAACAACAACAAAAGAATTCTGCCTCCCTTCCTGTTTTTCTTGGAACTTGGCCCTCCCCCAAATCCTGTCAGTTGGCGACCACGCATTCCCTCATATTTGATGAATACAGGAAGGTTTTCATAAGTTGGGTAATTCATGAAGTATGTTGTGGAGTTTTGAGGTTGGAGCCGAGGGCATTACTGGCTAGCACCCCCAGGATTAGCCACTGATGAGGAGCAGAGGAGGCAGCCTGGGGAGAAAGGCAGAGTTGGGCCGCCATGCAGCTGCAGGAACAGAGCAAGGGGTAGGCTCGGGAGTCTCTTCCTCTTCTTATAAAGCCACCCATGCCATCACTAGGGCCCCACCTTCATGTCTCCATGTATCCCACAGTAGAGGATCTCGGGGACACTTCCAGAGCCCAGAGAACCTGGGGAGCTGGCCTGAGTTGGTCCTCTGCACCCCGGCAGCAACCAGTCATTGGGTAGTGACTTCCTCGCGGACTAGGCGGCTCTCTTTCACCATGCGCAAGTCAGGGTGGGGGGACGAAGGGTCTAGTTGTGAGCTGTAACCCCAGAAACATCCCCTGGGGGATTCTCCTTACTGTAGTCTAATGAGATTCTCTTTCTGTGGGGTCAATATCATTCAAAACACTGCCATACCTTGGAACTGATCAGCAGCTCTAACTCTTCCATCGTAGATATCTATCAATCTATCATCTCTCTATCTATCGTATATCTATTTATTTATCTTTTGGCACTGGGGATTGAACCCAGGGGCAGTCTACCTCTGAGCTACGTCCCCAGCCCAATTTTTTATTTTTATTTTTATTTATTTATTTATTTATTTGCAGTACCGGGATTGAACCCAGGGGCGTTCTACCTCCAAGCTACAACCCTGGCCCTATTTTTTTA
Organism: Glis glis; assembly: GCA_004027185.1. Taxonomy (NCBI): domain Eukaryota; kingdom Metazoa; phylum Chordata; class Mammalia; order Rodentia; family Gliridae; genus Glis; species Glis glis. The sequence goes on along the minus strand of PVJS01053467.1, from coordinate 6,463 downwards.
TCCTTTATTTTGAAACAGGGTCTCATGAAGTTGCGGAGGGCCTCACTAAGTCGCTGAGGCTGGCCGTGAACCCAGATCCTCCGGTCTCCGTCTCCCAAGTACTGGGATTACAAGCGTGCGCCACCATGCCCGGCTCGATTTTTAATTTTTATTATGAGACAGGGTCTCTGAGTTGCTAAAGCTGTCCTCAAACCTGTGATCCTCCTGTCTCAGCCTCCTAGGTCCTGGGATTACAGGTGGGTGCCACCATGCCTGGCTTATCATAGATATATCTATATCTACATCTTTCTCTCTGTATGTATATGTGTATATGTACATATTTATTTATAAAATAAAATTATTTTATTATTTATCATAAATATATATACATATATTATTTTATTTTATTTTGGGGGTGGTGGTACTGAGGATTAAACCCAGGGGCCTTCTATCTCTGAGCTACACCCCCAGCACTTTTTATTTTTTTGTTTTGAAACAGGGTTTCGCTAGGTTGGTGAGAGTCTTGCTAAGTCGCTGAGACTGGCCTCGAACCTGTGATCCTCCCATCTCAGCCTCCCAAGTACTGGGATGACAGGCATGTACCACCATTCCTGGCTTATCAGAGATATTTTAAATTCTATGTTTCCACTGAGTTTAAACCACTACCATTCCAGCGCTTTTGTTCCCTTTCTACAACTGCTTTTCCTCTTCCACCATGAGACGCACCTTTATTCCCTAATCCCTCAGAGCTCTCTGACCACGCACTGGCTTAGTATTTACTCTCTGTGCCTCTTTAAACAGCAAAATCATAGTCCAGTTGCTTTACTCACATTTTAAATCATCATTAAACCCCATCAGTGTAGAACTGACAATATGCAAGGCCCGGTTTAGTTGGAGGCGGCATGCCCAGCTAGGATGGAGTTCACACATGTCAAGTGTGACCATCGTGGCGGGTCTACTCTGTGGCCAATGCCGATGGCGTCACCTTCAATTTTAAGAGGCACTTCAACTTCAGAGACAACCAGACTGCGTGTCTTGATGGGATGTGCTAACTCGAGAGTTTTGTCTAGAGCTGTTGAAAGGTTATCTTCTACCTCCACAGACATAGATGGCTTCCTAGCTGGCTTCTAGGTAGACCTGATGAGTCGCAGTCGTCAGCCTTCTTTCTGGAACTCGAAAGGGTGGCAGGTGGAGCTGGGATAGTTAAGTGGTAGAGGAACTCCAGATCTCAGCATCTCGTGGTTGCCATGGAGACTGAGCCAAAGCTGGACCAGTAAACCCAACCTCCTAGGATCAGAAACTACCCCTTCGTGGCTGAAGGGACCATTGAGACTCAACCCTGATGGCTGGCTGTGGTCCTCAATGGCGCAAAACTGCCAATGGATTTTTGCAGGGTTGGGCTATAATGGTTGTTAAGGTTTGGATGTAGAATATCCCCCTAGACCTCAGGTAGACAAGGCAGCCATGTTGGAGGCGGGGCTTGGTTGCTAAGGAGCGGTCCCTGGGGGCGTGGCCTTGGGGAGTATATATGGTCCCTCCTCCCCTTGCTCTCTGTCTGCTTCTGGCCTCGGTGATGTGAGACCAGAGCCCTTGCACACACTCTCTCTCTGCCTCCTGCTGCCATGCTCCGAGATCCTCAGACATCACCTGGCCTACCTAACAAGGACCGAAGAACTGTGGGCAAATAAATCTTCATCCTGTAGGTTGTGATGGTTAGGTCTTTTGGGTCATAGCAGTGAGAATGTGGCTGAAACTAGTCTTAGTGCCAAAGATTTGCCTTTGCCTTTTTTTTATAACAAAAAGAAAAATGCAGCCTGGCGAGGTGGCGCACGCTTGGAATCCCAGTATTTGGGAGGCTGAGACCAGAGGATCCAGGTTCGCGGCCAGCCTCAACTACTTAGTGAGGCCCTCCGCAACTCAGTGAGACCCTGTTTAAAAAATAAAGAATAAAAAATAGGGCTGGGGGTGTAGTCCGGAGGTAGAATGCCCCTGGGTTCAATCCCCAGTACTGCAAGAAAAAAAAATTCACTATTATATGAAGTTTTAAAGGTCTCATGGCTATGCCCAGAGACTCAACATGTCATTTATTTATTTATTTATTTATTTATTTATTTATTTATTTATTCAGTCAGTCATTTTTGGTACTAGGGATTGAACCCAGGGACATTCTACGTTCAACCCACACTCCCCAATCCTATTTTATTTATTTTATTTTGAAACAGGATCTTGCCAAGTTGCTGAGGGTCTTGCTGAGCTGCTGAGACTGGCCACAGCCTACGATCCTCCTGTCTCAGCCTCCCAAGTACTAGGATTACAGGCACGTGATACCACCATGCCTGGGTTTCAACATGTCATTTCACAACAGACTCTTTGGTGTCTGTCTATCTTTATCCTTCTATCCACTTCCTTCCTGTATTCTTTCCCTTCTTCATTTCCCAGCCCAACTTTCTCAATAGTACTCAGATGCAAGTTATTATTATTATTTTTGGTACTTGGGGTTGAATCTAGGGACATTCTACTTCCGAGCTACACCCCTACCCCTTTTCATTTTTTATTTTGAAACAAACAGGGTCTCGTTAAGTTGCTGAGAGTCTCAATAAGTTGCTGAGGCTGGCCACAAACCTGCAATCCTCCTGTCTCGGCCTCCCAAGTACTGGTGTTACAGGCGTGCACCCCTGCATGCACCTAATACAAACGATTAATGCTCCATTAGCAAAACTTCACGTGAAGGGTCAGAAGTTGAGGCAGGCGTGGCCACCTCAACTCCCCAGCTTGGGGACAACGCTGGTAGTCCTTTGAAGGAGACAGTCATTCATTTGTCCGTGATTAACCCAGTATCCGTGCCCTTCTAGATTTAGCACTTTATTCCGGAAGCATTTGCTTTCTTTCCAGGCAAGTAGATAACTGGAGAGAGGTTCCCGGATTGTGGAGAATCCAGACTCGACTTACAAGGGATGTAGAAAACTCGAGAGGTGTGTGGGCATGCTGGCTCAGCCATCTGAAGTCACCTGCACTTTTTATTGTCTCTGCTGAGAAGGCGAGGCTGGGAGGAGAATGAAATTTATATAGACGTGTTTTTATTTTTTCAGGTTTCCCTCGAACAATGCTTTGGTTGTTCAGTTGATAGTAGGCACCCCATGGCTCATGCTTCCTTATTGTGTAATATGAGTCATTTACTAAATTTCAGTTATTACATTTAATGCTCTCTCGAAACCGGCTTACCGTTGGATTTATTTCGGCATGGGGCATTTATTTCAACTCAAAATCATCCAGGGTTTTACATGATTTGCAGGCGAGGCCACAACTGGCCAAAAAAATGTAGATTTTGACCAAATAAAAGACATAATGTAAAACATGAAATATAAGAAAGTGAGACATAAATTAAATATGAATATAATACAATAAACTCTGAATTTTAATACTGCATCAGTATGTTTTCTGTTACTAGAACAAAATACTTGAGACCATGCAATTGATAAAAAAAAAAGAATTTCATTGGCTCTTGGTTCTGGAGGCAGGGGAGTCTAAGAGCATGGTGTGGCACCTGGTGAGGGTCTTCCTGCTACGTCATGTCATGGCGGAGGTGACACATGGTGAGCCAGAGCACCGTGTGAGCTCAGGTCTCCTTTCTTCTCCTTGTAAAGCCACTGTCGCCATCATGAGAGCTGTACCTCCATCTTCTCATCTAATCCAAGTTACCTCCCCAGGGCTCCTCTTGCAAATACCACCAACATATGAATTGGAGGAATTGAGTTTTTGTGGGTGTGTGTGGTTCTAGGATTGAACCCAGGGGCTTTCTACCAATGAGCTAGACCCCCAGCCCTATTTAATTTTTATTTTTGAAACAGGGTCTTGCTAAGTTGCTGAGGGTCTTGCTTAAATTTCTGAGGCTGGCCTCAAATCTGTGATCCTCCTGTCTCAGCCTCCTAAGTACTGGGATTACAGGTGTACACCACCACGCTCAGCTAGAGATTACAGTTTAAATTCCTTTGCATGACCCCCTACTCTCTTCACTTATTTCTTCAACCAACAATATTTATTAAAATCTCTGTCTCTGTGATAGGCCCCCTTCCAGATGCAAGAGAGCCATGATGAGCAAGAGATAGGTCTTCAAGCTGAGCATGGTGGTGTGCGCCTGTCATCCCAGTACTTGGGAGGCTGAGACAGGAGGATTGCAGGTCAGAGGCCAGCCTGGGCAACTTAGAAAGACTCTCAGCAACTTAGCAAGATGCTGCTGCTTCAAAATAAAAATAAATTAAAAATAAAAGGGGCTGTTGTTGTAACTCAGAAGTAGAATTCCCCTGGGTTCAATCCCCACTACCAAGACACACACATACACACACACACACACACACACACACACACACACACACACAGCATGATCATGAAAATTCACAGTTGAGAATTACAGCTAATTGTTTGTAGTTTCCTTCCGTTAGTTAGTGAACTTAAGGTCTGTTATGGGTTTTCCGGGAAGGAGTATTTCAAATGTTGTCTCCTCTCATTGGATAATAGTTTAGTGTTTTTTCTCCCTAACCAGGCTGGGTTTTGGTTGTTCCCCACCAACACCTGCTTATATTAAAGGGCACGCCTGCGGTCTTTTCTAATTCTCTTGTCCAATGATTGTATCGCGATATCTAGTTTTCATTCCTCTTTGTCCTTTATCCTTCTCTTGAGGGTTGTCTTTGAGTGAACGAGGAAGCTGTTGCCTTTACTGGAAGCTTTTGAAGCATTGTTTTTCTTTAAGGAAAAATCAAACGACTAGAACTACAGAGACTGAAAATGTCATTGAAATTTTGGCTGGGCGCAGTGGATTGAACTTACATAAACTCTGAAAGCTGGCTCGCCTAGCATTCGCGTTTGATCTGGTTAAACCAATAAAATTGAGGATGTAATCCTTGCATCGTTCTGAGAGTGCCGCCGTCTGATCCTACCTGGAGGTTGCAATACTGATCCTAGGGGCAGGCCCCTGTCGAGAGCCTAATGCGCTTGGACGCGTTCTCTCTGCTGGCCTGCAGCCAGAACACGGCGTTATTGCAAATGCTGTATTTTCTATTTTGTTGTCAAGTGGCTTAGCTGGCTATTGTAATCTGACGAAGAGCTTCCCCTGGGCGGGGAGTCGAGATGTGCTGGATTCTTCTGACTTCCCCTTTACTCTTTTGCTCAAAGAGCATTACAGGTGAGCTGCGCAGGGGCACGGCACGTTGCAGCAGATGTGCACACCTGGCTTGAACAGGGGGCCAGCGACTAGGGTGGGGTGGGGGCGTGCCGACCTCCTTGAGGCCATTCAGGAGGGGTCTTAGATGTTCTTTGTAGAGAGAAACAGGATGATGTCTGCTGATGGATGAATGCAAAAGCACAGAACATTTGCAAACCCTTGGCACCCGTGTGCACCCGTGTGCACCCCTGTGTGTGTGTGTGTGGGTTGCTTTGAGAAAAATAGAGCCAGGTGTGTTGGCGCGCGCCTGTAATCCCAGTACTTGGGAGGCTGAGACAGGAGGATGACAGGTTCATGGCCAGCCTCAGCAAGTTAGCGAGACCCTCTGCCAACTTAGTGAGACCCTGTTTCACAATAAAATAGGGCTGGGGGTGCAGCTAGCTTGGAGGTAGGATGCCCCTGGGTTCAATCCCAGTACAGAAAGAAAGAAAGAAAGAAAGAAAGAAAGAAAGAAAGAGAAGGAAGGAAGGAAGGAAGGAAGGAAGGAAGGAAGGGAAAATAAAAGAAAGAAGGAAAGAAAGAGAAAAAAAAAACAGAAAGGAAATCCCTATCTAAAACAGAAGCAGAGATACATTTGGGAGGAAAAATATATATGCATATGTGTTTGGGGGGTCTGTGCACTCAGGTGGATGGCAGGTGGGTGTGTAGAAAAATCTCACAGGTGTGTAGAAAAAATCTCACAGGTGTGTGGCAGGTGGGCGTGTAGAAAAATCATAGGAAAATCTCCAGGAGTCAAGTCCAAAGACAAAGTATATACTGGAGAATTTCTGTAACTGACAAATGGTGATGAAATGCAATTGTGACTAACAGCTGCTGCGATGGATGACGGCATGCTAAGCAATCCAGGATAGAAACGGTAAGATGTGCAGACCATTTACCCTCGAAATGGGCCGATCAGAGGAAAAATCCTCCACCCTGCCCACTCCTCAGACCGGGATGTTGAGGGAGTGCGGTCCCCCAGGGAGAGACCACAGCGCCCCCTAACCGCAGGGCCTGCCTGTTAGCATTTGCAGTCATAAATCCTTGGGGATCTCACTGGGAAGATTGGATGAGCCGGTCTAGGGCGAGTTGTTACCCATTAGAGCCGGGGATGTGAAGTCTAGATCGCTGCCCGCTCCGAAAATCAGCCAGCAGCAGGCAAAGCAAGGACCAGCGCTCCGCTACGAACAGGCCGCTTCCCCGCGCCAGCGCCCCGCGCACTGCCCCAAATCAATCTTTTTCTTTTTTTATTTCTTTTCTTTTCTTTTCTTTTCTTTTCTTTTCTTT
>PVJS01053466.1:0-13279 GCA_004027185.1 Glis glis | reverse complement strand
CTGAGGCTGGCCGCGAACCCGGATCCTCCGGTCTCCGCCTCCCAAAGTACTAGGATTACAAGCGTGCGCCACCACGCCCGGCCCTCCACATGTGTGTTTTTAACATTACCTTCTCCCCATAAGTTTTGAGTAAATCATTTTCAACTATTAATTTACATTTTGAAATTGAGAAATAGTAAAATGTACTATATGACAAATTATTAGCTTAAATAATAAAAAGTAAATTATGTGAAAAATTTCTGAGACTTTTTTTGAGTGGTAACAGAGACAAACTCAACAATGTGATTCTAGTAGTTTATGGGAAGGCTTTAAGAATATAGAGATGGTTAGGAATATAAAAGATTAAACAAAAATCTGAATGGATAATGGATTGTACAATGCCACATTTCAACTTGGGGAAATAAAGATGAACAGAATTGTCTCCTACTTGCTTCCTCTCCTTCACCCCTCCACAAAGAGCCATAGCTCCGTGTGCAGAAAGCATGACAGACCACAGAGCACTGCAAGGGCCCATTTACCACACTTCACAAACACGGCACTAATGATGCCTTCCTTATCGTTCTTCACCTATTAAGATCTGCAGTAAACATATCTTTTAATGTTTCACATTAGTGTGGCTTCCAATACATTTTTTATGTGCAGTAATGATTTTCTAATGAATGTGTATGCCTCAATGTCTTCTAAGTATTGATTAGTATAAGTGAGCTAATTTTAATTCCTACCAATTTCCATTTGTCAACAAGATCTTTATAAGTTTTCTACTGTATGCCAGCCTTTTAAGAAAAAAAAGAAAGATTTGAGCCAGATATATAAAAGTATGCTTTTTAAAAAATAGGTGGACCAAAGAAATAGGTAATAGTTGAATATTGTAATGTGATTTTGTTTCATGCTTAAAACTAGAATATTTAATATATAATTTCTTTTTATTTAAAAATGAAATTACATTTTGAATATGAACATAAAAACATTGAAATAACTTAGAAAAAATATGATACCAATAATCATTTAATTCTACCACTAGTGCTAGAAGTACTTCCTTAAGGGGAGAAATTGACATTAATTTATTTTACCCCAATCATGTGTATCTAACATGGTATAGTATCTTCAACAGAATTCAATACAATTCACATTTAATTCAATTTTGTTGACTCTGTTCAAATCACTGTTTCTGTGTTTTTATGTTACTCTAATCTGATGTAACAAGTTAAACATACCAACTTAAGTCCAAGTTTGTGCTTTTGCATGGAACTTTTTCTTTCTCCTTCATGTTTGTCATTTAAATTTCCACATTAGTTCCCCTTTAGCTGATGTATCATAACGTATTAATACCTCCTTAGACATAGATTGTTTTTCAATTTTATGATTTAAGAGATAATTTTTTGAGTGAGCATATTATTTCTCATAGGTAGGTGTCTGAGAGTGGGGTTGCTGGATATGTAGTAAGTATATGTTTCACTCCAGAAGAAACTGACAAGCAGTTTTCCAAATAGGCTGAGTCCTTTTGCATTCCCTATCCCACAGCATATGAGAGTTCCAGTTGGACTACATCCTGGAGAGTTTGCCATGCTGCTAGGGATTGGGGGTTCTTGTTTGTTTGGTTTGTTATTGCTTTCTCATTTCAGCTATTGGAGTAAGTATGTAGTGGTATCTCATGAATAGATAAAATTTTAGCAAACTTTGCTGAAGCCTATAGCATTCTATTTTTGGATACTCATTTCTTTAAATCAAATTTGAAGAAATGGGATTACCTGTTCAGAGACTGTGATTATATATTTTGATTTGCGGTCATGCCCTATTGTTTTCAAAGGATTTTACCTATGCATAATACAGGGTTTCTTTTATATAGAAAGACCTGTAAAAGCTATATTCCAGCTGGGAATGGTGGCACAAGCCTGTAATCCTAGTACTTTGGAGGTTGAGATGGGAGGATAGTAGGTTTGCAGCCAACCTCAACAACTTAGGCATTCTGCAACTTAGTGAAACCCTGTTTCAAAATAAAATATATAATAGGGCTGGGGTATAGCTCAGAGATAGAATGCCTCTGGGTTCAATCCCTAGCATCAAAAAAGAAAAAGTTATTTTCCTATATGGAAGTAGCCTTAGGATAATAGTGATAAACAAAACCCTATCTATTTTGGTATTAAAATTTATTCCTCAATTCCTGCTATTTAAAGTCTACCCAAGGTTTTCTCCTCTCTCCCCTTATATGTTGCTGTAAATTAAAACATTTCATTGATACCTCAGCAACACAAGAATACTCACAGGTTTATCATTCTGAGATGTTAAATAAAGCATGCCTGTGAGTAAAATCCTTTCAAAGGTGAAATTTAGAGCCAATTATAAAACTTACAAATGCTCCCACTTACCTTCCCTGAAGAATAGAATAAGTATCATTACTCTGAAGAGGTGAATATACATAAATACACTGCAGTTTTGAATATCAACAAGAGTACCTGAAAAACAAGTAACTCATCTTTTGAAGTAATGTTCTCATGCGATTTTTTGAAAGCTGATACTTCACATTCTGAAAGTCACAAATGTGTAGTGAATGTCATAAAAATATTAAATAAGACTTCCTTGCTGTTTTTTATACACAAGAAAGAATTTAAGGTTTTTTTAAAAAAACTATTTATCTCTTTAAATTTTGGATTGGGAAGATCATTTAAAAGACTAAATTATGACAGGCGATTGACTGACTAGAAAACATAAACTATGCCTTAACAAATATGTATGAATATGGTCCAGTGTGGTGACGCACACCTGTAATCCCAGTACTTGGGAGGCTGAGACAGGAGGATCACAGGTTCACAGCCAGCCTCAGCAATTTACTGAGGTCCCTCGGCAACTTAGTGAGACTCTTTTTCAAACTAAAAAATAAAATAAGGCTTGGGTGTAGCTAAGAGATAGAGTGCCTCTGGGTTCAACTTCCAGTAACAGTAAAAAAAAAAAATATGTATAAATATGCTGATAAATGGGAGATAAGAATTGGTAAGGCCTTGTGTGTGGGACTAACAAGTAATTTTAAGAGTCCTAGCACTGACGTAGCTTACCAAGAAATTTCAAGCTGATTCTATTCAATTCCTCTGTGAAAATAAACTGGGAAAATGTTTTTTCTATGTCCTATCACCATGCCAAATGCACAGGACTGCAGCTCATATTCACCTGAGCTAAGTGGCCTGAAGTGATAGAAGTGTGGGGGTCCAGATGCTGCAAATAGATGGGGATGGAGAATTAGTGATATTCTGGAACTCTGCCTTTCCCATTTCAGTGATTTGCTGTTCTATTCCTTATGCATCTCCCCTATGTCACCAGTTGTCCATTTTGTTACCTTAGACTGAAAATTATCTTTGGTGGAAGGAGAAAGTGTTGTTCTTCAAGTACACACTAGAATCTCTCAGTTTATCACTTAAGTCAATGCTGTCTCTAAACATTTGTTTTTCATTTCTATGTATGATGAGAGAAAGGATGAAAGGATCTTAAGCTTCCAACAAAATACTGCAAGATATGAGGGAAAAACACAGTAAACACACAGGTTAATACTTGTAGATTTAACCCTGCTACCCATGTTATTGCTTACAAGACAGACCTAAGCCTGCTTCCATTTGTAATAGGGATTGAAGCTCTGGGAATGTCAATCATATTTACATAAAGTGCAGGCAAGAGGTGAATCCAGTTTTCACTCTTCCTTTCATTTTCCCATGTAAACAAAACACAGGTCATCAAGTATTTCCATTATTAACAGGACAGACACAGTTACTAATGCTCAGGCTAATATCTGTAAACTCCATTATGTTCTGTTATCCAAGAAAACCTGAGTAATTTTCAAGAGCCATGTTTAAACAAATAGCTGAAAGTCTCTCAATCTGAAATACTCCCTTTGAACAACAGATAGATATAAAACTGTATTTAAATTTAGCTATGGCATATCCATGACAGAAATAAGTTTGAAACTTTTCTGCTTCTAATTTTTAAAAAAGAATTCTTTATTTCTTTCATGGAAAAACATATAGCCTCTTCCCAGTTTGACATACATAAAATCTCAGACTTGCTTGCAGAATAAATTTCACACATTCTATCTTTCATTATTTTAAGGAAAACATATGTCTCTTCAGCTGGATCATTTGGTAGTTTAAGAATGGATTCTTAGCCTCTGTTGTGATAGAATTAAATTGGTTTCACTTGTGATATTATTCATAGCTTAAAATGCATTCCATGATATATGTTGTTTCTCAGACATCGCCATGACTGGGCATCCATGAGGATCAAGTAAAGTATAAGGGAAAATAATTACCATTTTCAAGGCTTACTATAAGCCCCTTCAAATGAACACTCACATTTTATTTTGTTTTTTTTTTCTTTTATAAATACTCAGCTTGTAAAAAGTATGACGTGGTCACTTACGCATATGCAAAAGAAACAAGACAATATACTAGCAATGAAGTCCTACCAAGTCATCTGTTTGATCCTTTGCTTCCACAGGTCTTTTTATATCCAAACAGCTATTCTCGATCCTACCACAAGATACCTACTCTTCTCATAACAATTGTCATAATATCTTATAATTTTATTCTGCTCTGTTTTTCTTTTAACTGATTATCATCCTTCAACAAAATAGACTCCTTTGAAGCCCAAACCCTGTCCCTTTGTTTATATGTTCCCAGAACTAATGTCTCACATTCATGTACAACTTCTATAAATGCCATTGCAAGAATTCCTTATTTATTTTTATATATATTTATTTCACCCAAAATAGCCTCCACTGGGGGATATATATTCTAACTAATACCTTCTGTGGATTAATAAATGCAGAGTGTCATTTATTTATTTTTTTTTTTTTATGATGCTGAGAATTGAACTCAGGGGCATTCTACTCCTGAGCTACACCCTTAGCCCATATTTTTTTATATTTTGAAACAGGGTCTTGCTAAGTTGCTGAGAGTCTCACTAAGTTGCTGAGACTGTCCTCCAACCTGTGATCCTCCTGTCTCAGCCTCCCAAGTACTTGGATTACAGGTATGTGGTGTAATCTGGCAGCATAGTTTCTTGAACTTTTCTTTTCCCATATATATGTTGATCATGATAATGTATTTGATTGCATCAAATTCTTTTTCTTCTTTCAATTCAAAGACGCTTTCATACTACAAATAATTAAAGTTTAATAAGATTATATGTAAAATGGGAATAAGAAATTGGAAAATTTAAATATAATGAAGAATGAAAATAAGTTCTTGATAATATTTATTTACTTTATAGAAAAGACATCAGGATTAGTTGTCTATCCTTTGTATAGTGTTACTAAGCACATCTTTAAAACCTCTTACAAGACCCTTTCACCTTGTAACAGCCACTGATGCCTGGAACCCTGGGCAACACTCTGGTGACCGACCCAGAAGCCGAAAATGGAGGTGGTGGCTTTTGAGGATGTGGCTGTGACCTTCACCCCGGAGGAGTGGACTTTGCTAGATCCATCCCAAAAGGAGCTCTACCAAGATGCGATGCAGGAAACTTTCAGGAACCTGGCCTGCGTAGGCCAAGACCAGGAAGAGCAGAACATTAAAGATGATGACAAAAATTCCAGGAGAAATCTAAGAAGTCAAGTATTAGAGAGATTCTTTGAACATAAACTTGGTAGTGAACGTGGAATACTCTTTAGCTGGTCTCCAGATCCTATTCTCAAGAGGAAAATTGGAGTCAAACCAGTGAAAGGCAGAGGTGTGGAGGAGTTCTCATTGGTCATTTATCCTTAAATGAGCCCCACAGAGCTCAGTCTGGACAGAAACCGTGTGTGCATTTGAAATATGGAGAGAAATCTGATAAATGTAGGGAATGGTGGGAAGCCTTCAGTTATGCCCAAAGCTTTTTGAAGCATGAAGGGAATCACACCGGAGATAAACACTGTGCATGTGAGCAATGTGGGAAAACCTTCAGAAGCTCTCATTACATTCAAATCCATGAAAGTGCTCACACTGGGGAAGAACCTTATGAATGTAAGCAATGTGGGAAAGCCTTTCATTCTTCTAATTACCTTCAGACACATACGCGAATTCACACTGGAGAGAACCCTTATGTATGTCAACAATGTGGCAAAGTCTATTATGCTCATACAGCTCTCAGAAGACATGAAATGAGTCACACGGGAAAGAAATCCTATGCATGTAGGCAATGTGGGAAAGGCTTTAGTTCTTCCAGGTACCTTCAGATACATGAGCAGATATACACTGGCGAGAATCCTTATATATGTAAACAATGTGGCAAAGGATTTACTAGTTCCAGTTACCTTAAGAAGCATAAGCAAATTCACTCTGGAGAGAAACCATGTGTGTGTAAGCAATGTGGCAAAGCCTTTAGTGAGCAAATTCACACTGGAGAGAAGCCCTACGTAGTAAGCAATGTGGGAAAGCCTTAAAATGGTAATTTTAAGAAACATGAACGATCTCACACTGGAGACAAAACCTTATGTATGTAAACAATGTGGGAAAGCCTATACTACTTATTATCTCAGAATACATGAAAGGAGTCACACTGGAGAGAAACCCTATGTAGGTAAGCAATGTGGGAAAGCTTTAGCTCTTCCCATTCCTTTCAGAGACATAAAGTATCTCACACTGGAGAGAAACCATATGTATGTAAGCAATGTGGGAAAGCCTTTAGTTCCTCCAGTTCCCTTCAGATACATGAGCGAATCCACACTGGCGAGAAGCCCTATGTATGTAAGCAATGTGCAAAAGCCTTTAGTTATTCTTGTTCCCTTCACATACATGAGCGAATCCACACTGGTGAGAAGCCCTACGTATGTAAGCAATGTGGGAAAGCCTTCGGAGTATCTAGTCATTTGCACAGACATGAAAGAACTCACATGGGAGAGTACCCCAAACATACACTGTGGGAAGGTTTCACTATCACAGAAGAATGCATAGTTGAGAGCGCGCCTATCAATGTAAAGTTTGGGGGAATGCCCCTAGCACTCTTGGGCCAATTCACAGATATGAAAGAACACAGTATGGGGAGAAACCTTGATGTGCAAAAGTCCTCATTTGGGCCACATGTACAGATGCCCACTGGATTAAAACCTTTCAAATGTGAAAAGTAAAAAAAAATAAATAAATAAAACCTCTTGCATCTATTTTTAAACCTATGAAATCTTATGTTTAATTCATATATTTAAAAAATAAGTATGCATATTCTATAAAAACTACTGTTATATATATATATATCATTTTGATATATATATATATATATATATATATATATATATATATCAAAATGCTTGATCAAGTATTCATTCTTTCATTTTAAGAATTTTTTTTTCTAGTGCTTGGTATTGAACCCAGGGCTCTGCACACACTAGACAAGTGCTATATCATGGAGCCACATCCCGAGCCCTTTCTTAAGACAATAAAATAGCTGTTCTATTCAGTATAAAACATAAAAATTTAGCCGGGCATGGTGGTGCACGCTTGTAATCCCAGTACTTTGGGAGGCGGAGACCGGAGGATCCGGGTTCGTGGCCAGCCTCAGCTCTCTCTCTCTCTCTCTCTCTCTCTCCCTGTCTCTCTCTCTCTCTCTATCTAGTGAGGCCCTCCGCAATTTCATGAGACCTGGTTTCAAAATAAAGAATAAAAAATAGGGCCGGGGGTGTAGCACGGAGGTAGAACGCCCCTGGGTTCAATCCCCGGTACCGCAAAAAAAATAAATAAATAAAATAAAATAAAACATAAAAATTTGCCTTTTCTAGTTCTAATATTTGGTATTTTTATCAGCCACAAAGATGAAAGAAAAGTAATTTTACATTCAATATAATATATAGCAATATAAACTATAAAAGCAGAGATACCTCTTTATAAACTCCCTGTACTTAATAGCTGTATATCTTCTAAGGGAGGAGCACATGAAAATTTGAAATATCTTTTCTTATATGTCATTAATAATAAGTAATCATGATGATAAAAACTTTTTATAATGGTGGGAACATTTGAAAAGGAAGTAAAATAGCAACTTAATAAGATTCTCATATTTCACTTAGACATTCCAAATTTTAAAATAAAAGTATTTTCAGGAGGTATTAATCATTAGTCTTTATAAATGACCATGGTTAATCCAGTTGCCTCTATTTAAATCTAAGACTTACTATTTACTAGAGGTAGAACCCTTGAGCATGTTTTAGCCTCTCTAGGCTTTCATCAATTTACTTGTAAAATTGCATCATACAGCTTTTTTTTTTTCAGAGAATCAAATGAGATTTTATACACTTCAAATACCTGCCAAGTTATAAGGGCTCAATAAATATTATTATTGTTATTTTTATTCATAGGGAGTTAACTTTAATAGCATGATGATTTCTCTTCACAATTCCCTGCTGAAAATGTATTCAAGAAAGTATCTTCTCAATAACACTTGCTCTTTCTCTTTTGAGGGCATAGCCAACTTTTTATGAGACAGAATCTTCTATCTTTGGATAAGTCCTTCAAATGGTACCGTTGTGTCAGTCAAATGGCAGTTATCCCACAACTATTATAGTTAATGCCTCTCAAGATATTACCCTCCTTCATGCCCAAAGACGATAATTATTTGGAACTAGATGTTTGACTTCTTATCAGTGTGTTTTAACTTGTTTGAACGCGAGAGGTCTAGGGATATTTGCAATATAGTGTGTGTTTCCTTCTTAGAGTGTTCAAAAATTTTTAAACAGATACTTCGATTAAATAGGCATTCTGAGGCTTAAAGATCATAGGCAATGTCAATTGGGTTAATTCTTACCCAATCACATCTTTACCATCTGTCAACTCACCACAGTCCTTCCAGAGCACTGGCATAGAAGGCTGGATAAGCACTCAGGGCTCTCGCTCTCGTCTTTCAGTCTGGCTTCTGGATCTTTGGCTCATACTCTCTTTTGTGCTTTCTAACAGCAGAGCACTAAGAAATATTGTTTGTATAAATATCAATAAAGTGAAATTGAATCCTCACAAATAATCCTATATAAAATTTGGCAACATTTTATTTCCAAAATCTATTTCAAGATCTTTATTAACTTATCAATATGACCAAAGAAGCACTACAGGGAATTACTTTCTTCAAAGAAACGCCATTTTTTAAAAAAAATCAGTTATAAAGCCACAGTCTCCACCAAGTTTAGAATTATGGTAAATAGCTTGAAAATAAAATGTTGAATGCATGCCTTCCATTATATCATAGCATAGAGATGTAGAGTACTAGCACTTTGAAATCAGATAGTTCTACTCGACCAAAAGACAGACAGACAAATAGAATAATTACACACATTGTGCACACAAAGGAGTTGCATTGCCCAATCAAATAAAAGTCTTTGTATGTTTGCAGGGCAGGAGGCAGGAGACAGGGAATGCCTGGTAGATATTGATTTTTGCAGACTCGCACAACTGCATGATGATCTTAGTCAATAGCATTACCTAACACAAAGGACATGGAGATAGCTAAGCTGTTTAGATTGCCAAAGAAGTACAAAAGGACAAAGGAAGCTGACGCCTGCCAGTGCTTTTCTGGATTCTAAGTACTATCAGTAAAATCATGAACCACGGGCCTCTTCTTAGTTATATGACAGAGTGAACTATTTTTATATACATAAACATATTAGGAGAAACTTATCTAACCCTTTTATTTTAAATCTGTCAAGATCACATTGTCACAAGGAATACATATTACTATATACCTGATCTTTTATTATCTCTGACTCTATTTCTGAGACATCTCTCGATAGTTAGCATTAGAAAGATCATTCAAAAATATAAAATTGTTTATTGTTCACTATGAGTTGGAACAAGAGACACAGAAGAGAACACAAAAATGAACCCAGTTTTTGTGGAGGTTAGTGATAGGGAAACAGAGCTATGAGCAAATAAACATATATCGCATTACATACATTCAAGAGAGGATCAGGGATTTTCAGTTTAGAAAATTGTTTTAAATTTTAGGGGTAGGACAACATTACAATATATGAATATCATCATAGGATAAGTTTTTAGAAATAAAATTGCTGGATCAAAAGTGTATGTGTTTTAAATTGATTATTCTATGAAATTACACCCTGAAATAAATAGAATTAATTAAATTCTATTAAATTACACCCTGAAAAAAAATGTTATGCCAATTTACACTCCAAGACTAGAGTATGAGAATACCTGTCAAACGAATCTTTTTATTATTAGTCCACTCAATCATTTATTTGGAGTATAGTTATTGATAACTCACAATGTGCCAGGCACTATTGAAGGCAAGAGGGGGTCACAGTGAACCAATCAGGGAGACCTGCTTCCATACCAGAAGCTTATATATTCTAACAAATAATTAGTGAAGCTTGTCCTACAGCATTTGATTTTATGATAGCCTTTTGGCCCGAAGGAAAAATAGATTAGGTTTTGAGAAAAAAAGTCTTCTGAGCTTTGCATGGTGTTCAAATAGATACTATGTCCTGGTGAGAACTGAAAATTCACAAGATTTATTTACAACTTAGGAATCTATTTAATTACTGAAAGTCATTATAATTATTACACACATCTTATTTTTGCAAAGCATCAAGAGGTCAGTGAGAAAATTAGACCCTGCTTAGGGCCACAATTTAGCATTGTAGCAGCAAAATGCAATTCTAGATCATTACACCCTTAAGTACCCTCCAATGATGATTCCATTTTTTTCCTTCTCTCCACATCACACAGGCTGATTTTGTGTTGCTATTTGACTCCTTATTCCTGTTTTTCACAATAATAATTTTTCACTCTCTAAAAACCTTTTTGAGAGAAATATGAATAATTACTTCAGTTTTCAAAGTTTTCAACTTTGAATTGGCAATTCATGCAAATGGTTCATAATCCATGTTACATGAAAACATAGAGTGTAAAGTAAGTGTTCTTTCACAGCAATACTGGAAACTACTCTATTTCTTGTGCATACTTCAAGAAATATTATAAGCCACTATCTGCGAAACATAAGCTATACATATGACACCAAATGAAGACACTTCTGAGACGGAAAGGGTGTTCAAGTAGGAACTATGCCAGGACAACAGATGAAAATCAGAAATATCTGTGAAAACAGAAGCACAGGGTCACCGTAACTAATCATCATATATGTTTATGTAAATATAAATTTGATCCATGTAGCAACATAGTTCACATTCATCTGCACCTTCCTTTCTCACTTACAAATATGTTTTGGATATATTTCCAAATGATTAGACACAAAATTCTAAGCCTTTATGATGCCCACATGGTTATATTGTTAATTCCCTGTTGACATTTAGATAGTCTCCATTCCTTACTGATTATAAACACTATTATACTGAACATCCTTTTAGGTATGACATTGTGATTATATGTAAGTATTTGTAAGGTAAAATGTTGGAGTTAGAATTGTTGGGTTAAAAGCTATGTGTTTTTAAATTTGTGATGGCCATTGCCCAGTGATCATCTTGGAAAGTTCCATCAGCCATGCAGGGATTTGCCTAAACCTTTCAATGATTGCAGGTGCAACGGGTGATTCCAATTGTTACGCATGTCCATTTCTTAATATTTGAGGAATGATACCTTCTTACCTTTAATTTCCATTCCTGTGCAATTGTCATTTAAGAGTTATTTGATCTTTCTTTTGCCTATTTTTTTCTGTAATTGTTGACCTTCACCTTACTGATTTATAGAAACTTTTCATTTTGTCTTGATAGGAATTCTCTTACATTCAGAAATTCTGAAGGAATAATCAATGCATTACAGATACATTCTCATTTTGGCAATATTGATTTTTCATCAGTATAAATTCTAGTTCTCTAAATGGGTTGGTGCTTGAAATCCCCTGAGGATGCATGTTGGTATCAATCAAAATAAATATATATATATGTATATATATATATATATTTTTTTTTTTTTTTGCGGTACCGGAGATTGAATGCAAGGGCATTCTACCTCCGCACTACACCCCCGGCCCTATTTTTTTTTATACTTTATTTTGAAACCGGGTCTCACGAAGTTGCGGAGGGCCTCACTACGTAGAAAGAGAGAGAGAGACAGGGAGAGAGAGAGAGAGAGAGAGAGAGAGAGCTGAGTCTGGCCGCGAACCCGGATCCTCCGGTCTCCGCCTCCCAAAGTACTGGGATTACAAACGTGTGCCACCACGCCCGGCTTTCAAAATAAATATTTTGAGGGCTTTTCCCAAAAGAGATGTTCAATGATGTATGATTAGACATGGCCATGCCTTTACTTGTGTACATATCAACTATTTATTTTTTAGGGACTTTGTAGTAGGCACTGTACCCAGTACTATATATAAAATCATGAGAAAGATGCCCTTCAAGGGGTTATTAGTCAGCTGTTATTAGGTTTTGCTTTGGAAATAGCTCAAAATGTGAGTAGCTTGGAAAAAAAAGACATATTTCTGGCTTATGTTACATTAAAGCTGTAGCAACTACAATTAACCTGTGACTCCACTCCACCCGGTTCTCTTTTATGCATCTTTTTCATTCCAGCAAGCAGCCTATATTTGGAGTGTGTTATTATGGGAGAAAGGAAAAGGGACAAGTGCTGAATCATACTGTAGCTCTCAAAGCATCTTCTCAGTTGGGGTGTACCCACACATCCCGTTGGCTTCTGCACATATCCCGTTGGCCCAAACAAGTGACACTGTGAGAGCAGCAGCAGTGGATGGGGTGAGAGAGTACCTTCCCTGGGGGTTTACTGAACCTCACATGGTAATGAGCCTGATTATGTAATCCTCATACAAAAGAGGCAGTGAGGGATTAGAAATAGTGTTATAATTAACCACGGACAGTGCTAGTAGCCACGAATATTTGCCTTTCTCTTTTATAAGTGAGATACACTCGTATCATCCCTAAGAGACTACAACATTCTATTAAATCATGTTATCAGACTCAACATTCAGAATATTTCACATTTCAAGCTGGGCGTGGTGGCGCACGCTTGTAATCCCAGTACTTGGGAGGCTGAGACAGGAGGATCCGGGTTCACAGCCAGCTTCAGATACTTAGTGAGGCCCTCCACAACTTCATGAGACCCAGTTTCAAAATAAAGAATAAAAGCCGGGCGTGGTGGTGCATGCTTATAATCCCAGTACTTTGGGAGGCAGAGACCGGAGGATCCAGGTTCGCGGCCAGCCTCAGCTCTCTTTCTCTCTCTGTCCTGTCTCTCTCTTTCTCTACTTAGTGAGGCCCTCCACAACTTCGTGAGACCGGTTTCAAAAATAAAGTATAAAAAATAGGGCCAGGGGTGTAGCACAGAGGTAGAACGCCCCTGGGTTCAAT
>PVJS01053465.1:0-13280 GCA_004027185.1 Glis glis | reverse complement strand
CCCTGTGTGTTTTTAAACTTCAATGTGCAGGTTACTGAGTGGTTCTGTCTGTCAGTGGTAGTTTGTCTTTGGTGTCTGACAGTCTTTTCTGGTGGTTCACCTATTTGGCCTGAGCGCAGGTGGGGAACGCTGGTGCCCTCTGCTTCCCGCGTCCCTCTGGCTCTGCCTGTTTAGGCCGAGACCCTCTTGGGCTGGCCTGGGTGCAGGTGGGGGAAGGCTCCCTCTCTTCACTGCCTGTGTCCCTCTTTCTCTCTGCCTGCATGCAGACGGGTCGCAGGCCGGCGCGGTCTGCTGCCTGCGACCCTCTTGCTCTACCTGTTTAGGCCGAGACACTCTCTGGCTGGCCTGGGCACAGACAGGGAAGGCTGGTGCACTCTGCTGCCTGTGACCCTCTTTACTCTCCGCCTGGGAGCAGGCGGGGAACGCTGGTGCCCTCTGCTGTCCTTGTCCCTCTGACTCTGTCTGTTTAGGCCGAGACACTCTCTGCTGGCCTGGGCGCAGATGGGGGAAGGCCGGTGCACTCTGTTGTTGCGACCCTCTTTTCTCTCCACCTGAGCGCAGGCAGGGAATGCTGGTGCCCTCTGCTTCCCACGTCCCTCTGGCTCTGCCTGTTTAGGCCAAGACAGTCTCCAGCTGGCCTGGGAGCAGAGTGGGATGGCTGGCGCACTCTGCTGCCCGCGACCCTCTTTTCTCTCCGCCGGGGCACAGGTAGGGAGCGCTGGTGCCCTCTGCTTCCCACGTCCCTCTGGCTCTGCCTGTTTAGGCTAAGGCACTCTCTGACTGGTCTGGGCACAGACGGGGGGAAGGCTGGCGCACTCTGCTGCCCGCGACCCTCTTTTCTCACCGCCGGGGCACAGGTAGGGAGCGCTGGTGCCCTCTGCTTCCCGTGTTCCTCTGGTTCTGCCTGTTTAGGCTGAGACACTCTCTGACTGGCCTGGGTGCAGAGTGGGACGGCTGGCACACTCTGCTGTCCACGACCCTCTTTTCTCTCCGCCTGTGCGCATGCGGGGAATGCTGGTGCCCTCTGCTTCCCATGTCCTTCTGATTCTGTCTGGTTAGGCCAAGACACTCTCCAGCTGGCCTGGGCGCAGGCGGGGAATGCTGGTGCCCTCTGCTTCCTGTCTCCCTCTGGTTCTGTCTGTTTAGGCTGAGACAGTCTCCAGCTGGCCTGGGCGCAGACGGGGAAGGCTGGTGCACTCTGCTGCCCACAACCCTCTTTTCTCTCTGCCTGAGCGCATGTGGGGAACGCGCGTGCCCTCTGCTTCCCGTGTCCCTCTGGTTCTGTCTGTTTAGGCTGAGACACTCTCTGGCTGGCCTGGGCACAGATGGGGAAGGCCGGCGCACTCTACTGCCCGCGACCCACTTTTCTCTCCTCCTGGGCGCATTGGGGGAACACTGGTGCCCTCTGCTTCCCACGTCCCTCTGGCTCTGCCTGTTTAGGCTGTGACCCTCTTAGGCTGGCCTGAGCACAGTCAGGGAACGCTAATGCCCTCCACTTCCCACATCCCTCTGGTTCTGTCTAAGTTGAGACACACTGAGGCTGGCCTGGGCGCTGGCGGGGGAGGGGAGAGGCCACTGCTCTCTGCTGCCTGCGTCCTTCTTTCCCTCCGCCTGGGTGCAGGCCTGTAATGCCGGCATTCTTCTCCCATTTAGGGCGAGTCCCTCTCAGCTGTCCTGGTTGCAGGCTGGGAACGCTGGCGCTTTCCAGGCAGGGAAGGCTGGCGCTTTCAGCTTCCCGTGTCTGCTTGGCGCCAAGTCCCTCCAGGGCTGTTCTAGGCGCAAATGGGGACGTTGCACTCCCCAGAGAAGGCTGTGTTGGTCTACAACTTTCAGGCCTGCTCTATTCCTCAGATTTTTGTGTGTGACTGCAGCCACAGACTGCTTGTGTCCCCACCCTCTCTTTTTTTCCTGGGGGGGGCCTCTTTTCAATTATTCTGCGGAGTGTGCGGAGGACCAGTGGGTTGCAATGGATATGGAAGTGGACGTAGTCCTCCTTCTTTTTGTCCTGGGGCTGTGGGACTTTGTGGTTGATGATCCCGATGTCTGTGAGAAAGGCCTCAGGTTGCCGATTATAAGATTTTTCGAATCTTCTGAAGGTACCTGCTGGTCCAGTGACCTGGTACGGGACCGGGGCTATTGTTCTCTCATCTTTGGTTGGTTGCCCCTTTTTTTACTCTTTTTCAGCCTGGGTGTTAATCGGTGGGCTTATATATATTCTTAGATGTTATTGTCTCTAGTTCCTATCTCCCATGAAAGTAGTATGGGGTGTGTATGGCTGTTAAGTTCAGAGCACCTGAGACAACTTAGAGACAGGCTCCTCTTGATTGTCCTTTTTATTTAGTAAATGGTAGGTACAGGATGAAGATTCAAAATTTTTCTGTTTCTGATATATTATTAATATTTATTCTAATACAATATTATTTCTGTTTTGGTATAAAATTTTTTTACTTTTGAATAATTTTAGATTTACAGAAAAGATACAAATTAGAGTCCTAAATAGCTTTCTCCCAGCTTCTCCTATTGTTGACATCTTACACTTATCATAGTATATTTGTCAGAATTAAGAAACTACCATTTGTACATTGGTGTTAACTAACTCCCAGTATTTGTTTGCACTTCACCCATTATTCCATTAATGTCCTTTTTTTTTGTTCCATGTCCCAGTTCAGTATATTACATTCCATTTAGTTGGTTGTTGCTATGGTCTGAATGTTTTGTCCTCCCCAAATTAGTATGTTGAACCTAATCCTCTAAAGTGATGATTTGTAGGTGATACCTCCGGGAGGTAATTAATTATTTTATGAGAGTGGTTCCTCAATTTGGATTAGTGCCCTTATAAAAGTGACTCCAGAGAGCTGTTTGGTCTCTTCTTCCATCTGAGGACACACTGAGAAGGCATCATCTATGAACTAGAAAGCAGCCCTTTGCCAGGCACAAAATTTGCCATTGCATTGATCTTAGGTTTCTTAGACTCCAGAACTATAAGTTATAAATTTCTTTTGTTTGTAAGCCAAATAACCTGTGGCCCAAATGGATTGAGACAGTCATCATGTACCTTAGCCTCCTGTGGCATATGACAGTTCTTTATTCCTTCCCTGTTTTTCATGAACTTGGCAGTTTTGAGAAGTACAGGTCAGATGTTTTGTAGACAGTAGCTCAATTTTGGTTTGGCTGATGTTTTCTCATTATTAGATTGGAGTTGCAGGTTTGGGGAAAGAATACTACAGAGGTGAAGTGCCTTTCTCTCACATCATGCTGGGAATATGTGATATTTACATGTCATCACTGGTGATGTTAACCTTGGATAAGGCAGTGTTTGCCACGTTTCTCCACTGTGAAGTTACTGTTTCTCCCCTCTTACATTCCATTCTTTGAAATTCTAAGGGGAGAGGTAGAGATTAAGCTTTATCTCCTTTGGTGAGAGGTATCTACATATATACTATTTGGAATTTTTAAGCAAAATTTGTCCCTTTTCCCAGTTATTTATTTATTCAATCATTTATTTATTCCATTCCATTTAATATGAATTCTCTATAATCCTAATATATATAACTATGACCTTAAAAACTTCTGGTTCCACACTGAAATATGAACTCCTTGAGGGAAGGCTGTTTCTTGTTCATTTTTGTATGCCCTAAACATTTAGCATGGTCTCCTAATTTATAGTGGCCATCTAATAATAAAAATGAATAAATGAGCTGGGCATGGTGGCGCACATGCTAGAACTTGGGAGGCTGAGACAGGAGGATCTCAGGTTCGAGGACAGCCTCAGCAAGTAGTAAGACTCTCATCAACCTAATGAGACCCTGTTTCCAAATAAGAAATAAAATTGGATCGGGCTGGGGGTGTAGCTCAAAGGTAGACTGCCTCTGGGGTCAATCCTCAGTAACACACACACACTCACGAATAAATGAATGTATATTTACTTCAACTGAGAAGTATCATTTTCTTAGTTAAATTATATAATGGCATTATAAAATAAAAGTAAAATTAGGTTTTAAAATAAACACATACTTGATCACATTTTAATATGTAGCTAATAAAATGAAGGGTATTGTAGAAATGCCTTAATTATGTTCCAAAATATTCCTCGTAGTGACTTAAATATTCTTGGCCAGGGATATGATCTGCCATAACCTCTCTTTTTTGTTCAGTTCACCAGAGCAGAGTAAGACTTCATTATCTTCCTTCTCTGGAAAGTTATCATCTGATGCAGTTACTCAGATAACAACAGAAAGTCCAGAAAAGACCATGTTTTCATCTGAGATTTTTATTAATCCTGAAGATCATGGAAGTGGAATTCTAGAGCCAAGTACTAAAAGGCCCAGCAAAGGTTCTGTTAAATTTGCTTCATCCACTTCATTGCAACAGATTGCTACTTCTCGTGAAACAGATGGTAAGAGAATGGGATTGCATTTGATGTCATTATACCAATTTTTTTTCCGTGGTACTGGGGATTGAACCCAGGGGCATTCTACCTCCGAGCTAAACCCCCAGTCCTATTTTTTATTCTTTATTTTGAAACAGGGTCTCACTAAGTTGCGGAGGACCTCACTAAGTAGCTGAGGCTGGCCTCAAACCTACAATCCTCCTGTCTCAGCCTCCCAAGTACTGGGATTACAAGTGTGCGCCACCATGCCCAGCTATTATACCAACTTTTGAGTGCAACTATCTTAGAAATTTGTGATTATGTCTTTCAAGTCAATAAATGTAGTTTTAAATTGTTAGGATCCACATGATTTTCATATCCCTCTTTTATTTAAACAGCTATGAGGAATATGCTTTATTATATTTTTATCTTAATTTCTAGAAGAATTAAAAACGTATGTGGAATTCATGCTGCTTGTGGTTGACTTATGTTTTATGACATTTGTAATAAGAATGCAGGTATTGTATAATAATTTAAAAAGTTATTGGCATTTTGGATATAGCAATGTTATATACTATAATAAACAGATGAAAAAATATATAATAATGCAAACACAATAGCAGTTTATTTCTTGTTTATAAAACAATTACCTGTTAACCCAGGTTGACCACTTGCCCTGTGTCTTTAAAATGTAAAACCTGAACAAAAAGGATGCAGGAGCACATGTGGGAGATTTTTATAAGTAAGGCCTAAAAGTGCTCCAAATTGCTTTTACTAGGAATATAATTTAGCTGTGTTTTCCAGGATGAAGAAAAAATGGATTTTGTAGACTAGACTCGATAGCAGTCTCTACCATAAGGTCTACATTTAGAGTGTTTTATATGCTGTAGTTTCAGTGATATTTTGATAGTATTTATGCCATGTAACATTTAAAATTAGAGTAAATTATAAATTATTTTCCTTTTTAAATAAACAACAGGGAAATTTACAGTTAAGTTCCTCTCCTTCCCCAAATGAAGGTGTGAAGTTTACTAGTTTTAAAACAGTATTTTGGCCGGGCATGGTGGCGCACGCCTCCCAGTACTTTGGGAGGCAGAGACCGGAGGATCCGGGTTCGCAGTCAGCCTCAGCTCTCTCCCTGTCTCTCTCTCTCTCCCTGTCTCTCTCTCTCTCTCTCTCTCTCTCTCTTTCTCTCTCTCTCTCTCTCGGTTTCAAAATAAAAAGTATAAAAAATAGGGCCGGGGGCGTAGCACGGAGGTAGAACGCCCCTGCATTCAATCCCCGGTACCGCAAAAAAAAAAAAAACAGTATTTTGCATAAATCTATTCACAATACATTTTTATTTTTCCTATTAATGCAGAAAAATTCATCTGCATCTATTGATGGAATATGCCTAAATGTAAAAAAATTGCTTGGTTCAACTTTATTTTTTTTTTGCGGTACCAGGGATTGAACCCGGGGCATTCTACCTCCGCGCTACACCCCCGGCCCTATTTTTTTATACTTTATTCTGAAACCAGGTCTCATGAAGTTGCGGAGGGCCTCACTAGGTAGAGAGAGAGACAGGGAGAGAGAGAGAGAGAGAGAGGGAGGGAGGGAGGGAGAGAGAGAGAGTGCGAGTGAGCTGAGGCTGGCCGCGCTTGGTTCAGCATTTAAATTGCATTGATTTTAAATAAATGCATTTATATATAGTAAGATGGCTATAATTCTTAAACATTTTTATTATGACATAAAAGCATAGAAAAATACAATTTAATAAGTTATTACAAAGAGTGTCTTGCCTCAGTGATGCTGTGTAATAAACAACCCCCCAAAATCTCAGTGGTTTATAACAACAAATATTTCTCACTCATGGGCTTTGGGTCTGTTGGAGTTTGACTGGTGATGGTATGGGTGTATTCCAAGGGCTTCATTCTGAGACCCAGGCTATTGAGGCAATAGCTGCCTGGGAGTATATTGTTCTCATAATGGTGGCAGAAGCACAGGAAAAACCCAGCTGTGAAAACATGTTATTACCGTGTTTGTAATGAAGGAGATCTCATTCTATTCCAGGACTCTCAGAATTTATCAAGAGCATTTTGATTTTTATAAACTAGATATAGGCAATTAGAAGTTCATCTAGAGATGGTGGCTGGATGTAAGAGAAAATCATGTTCTATAAGGATAAATTAAAGAGTTTAAGCTATTTAGCCAGGAGAAATGGTAGCTGTCTTCAGAATTCTATTCATATGAGCAATACAAACCCATAAAATACTAAAGAATAAATCTAAACATTTGATGTGGTCTATATGCAAGAAATACTAATCCTTTATGTGGAGATAGAAAAAAAACCAGTTGACTAAATTAAGAGAAGGTTATATTTCTGGATGGGAAAACTGACTATTGTAAAGGTGTCATTTATTTCCCAATAAGCATATACTCTAACATAATTCTCTTCAGAATTCTGATAGGTTCCTGATTATCATAGAAATTCCAAAGTGCAGGCATGTGGTGGTTTAGAGCAGGTAGCTGTGCTCTAACCACCTGTGTCTGAGAAGTTATGTAGAGATGATTTAAAGTATATAAGAGAGCCTGGCGTGGTGGCACACGCTTAATAAAATCCCAGTACTTGGGAGGTGGAGACCAGAGGATCTGGGTTCGTGGCCAGCCTCAGATACTTAGTGAGGCCCTCCACAACTTCGTGAGACCCTGTTTCAAAATAAAGAATAAAAAATAGGACTGAGGGTATAGCTCGGAGGTAGAGTGCCCCTGGGTTCCATCCCCAGTACCGCAAAAAAAAAAAAAAAGTATATAAGAGAATGTGCAAGTACTATACCATTTTATATAAAGGACTTGAGCATCCACAGATTTTGTTGACTGGGGGTTGGAGGGAATCCTAGAACCTAGATACCAAGGGGCAACAGTATATAGAAACAAGTTCAGCTTCTGTACTAATCAAATAAGAGTACATTTAAATAGTGAATTATCCCTATTACCAAAAATGATTTCTTAATGACTCTACTCTCTATTGGAAGAATAAATTGGCACATTTTAGAACGTATTTTTCTGTTGAAATGTTGTTTAAACTTCATAAGTGGTATAATTTTTCACTGTATCATAAGAGGATTTACCTGAGATGGGCAGCAGATGAGAATAAGTAGGCTAATATACAGAAAAGTATTCACAGGATTCTTTTTTTCTTTTTTTGTGGTTCCGGGGATTGAGCCCAGAGGCATTTTATCACTGAGCTATACCCCAGCCCTATTTTTTTTTTTGAAACAGGGTCTCACTAAATTTCAGAGGGCCTTGCTAAGTTGCTGAGGCTAGCCTCGAACCTGTGATCCTCCTGTTTCAGCCTCCCAAGTACTGGGATTACAAGCACGCACCACCAGCCGGGCTTACAGAGTTTTTTATGCTTTGAAGTTTTAACTCAACCTACATTTTCAACATTAGGGGTAAGGTTGAATGCGTTTAATCTGTGTTATTGCCATAAGAAATGTGAAGAATAGGATAAAATGAATAATTATTAATGCAAACTAGAAAATTTGAATTCCAAATTATACTTACTGTGTAAACAAACAGAGGGAAGAGATGAGTAGGGTATACATTAAAATATTTTTCTTTGAGTGGTAGGACCTTGTGTTTTTTTTAACATGTGTTTTCCTAATGTTGAGAATTTATGCTTTTATAATGGAAACTTTGTTTCAGAGCTATGTCACAAGAAATATATTATTAGATTTATTTTCTAGTGGAAATAACTAATGACTCTGGGAGTAGAATAAAACTAGTAGTAGGGATTAACAATGACCAGATTTGGGATTAATGTGAAATAAACTGTCTTTCAGTTAGAGCCATCTGTATATGGAATGCTAAAAACTCATCTTCTTAATGAAATCCATTCCTATCATCCTATTTAAACTGCATCCTGCTCCAATTTCCCCCATATTCCTAATCTCCTGCAGTATTTTGTTTTTTTATATCACTTATAATTTATTAAAATACCAGAGAATTTGCTCATATACATTAGTTATATATTGTATATCTCCCACCTCTAAAATTCTGGCTCCTCTTGAAAGCAAAGATCCATTTCTGTTTAGTTCACTCATACATTCTAAGAAACTTGTATGCCCTCTGGCATTTGGAAGGTACTTGGTATGTATTCAATGAATTAATAACTATGTTCTTACTAATTGTTCTTACCTTTATCTCCTTAGCCCAGCCTTTACTGTTGCCATATAAGCCATCTGGTATTACAAGGATGTACTATGTCCCACAATTAGAAAAAGTCCCTCCAATTCTGGATTCCAAATCTGACACCACCATCGAGAGCTCACATTCAGGTATTGTGCAGAAATTCTTCAAAATTTTAATTTTTGAGATTTTGTGTGTTAGCTGGCTGATTATTAAATGACAAATGAAAGTTCAGTGCTTTTTAATCTTTCAGTGGAATATGGAGCTTTTCATGCTTCGATCTCTGATTCAGGTAGGTGAGTTATTTGATTAGATATATACCCTTAAGCACTTAATAAATATTTGATGAAGAAAGTTATATGGAAAATTGTTTGTTTGGATGAATATACCCCATATAGGGAAAAGGTTTCTAAGCTTCCTTAATTCACAGTGCCCATAGTGTTTCAGTGTTGTTGTTGTTTTCTCTTAGCCTATGTATAATGCATGTAAGTACAAGTAATTTTTTCAAATAGCCACTAAGGTATTAGGACATAAATACTTATTGTTTTTGGTTTTGGCTTTTCGAAAAATAAATTTTTTGTTCATAAATAACCAGTTACTTCCTAATGAAATATGTGCAGCTGCTGGGTACTATACCACTTTTCACACCTTTTAGAAGGTAATGAAAAAAGCCACCTTTGCAAAGACATGACAGCATTGAAAGGAACAGAGCATCATCTGATGTTGTGATATTCAACTATTGTGAGCTTGTAGATTGTGGAGTACACCAACTATTAACTATCATTTTTGTTTCCCTAGAATTTGTAAAATATCCTGCAGAACCCCGTGAGTTGACTGTAGGAGAACTACAGACTTAATGACTAACACCTTCTAGAGTGCTTAGGACTTCCTACGGGTTTTTTAAGGCAAGGGTACTGATTGGGTATAGTCTGAGATTTTGACCATAGGATAACATTTTGGGCGTTCTGTAGGGGATGACTTGGTTCATTCTAAACAAATTATTCTCTTCATGATTTGTCCATTAATATCTTTGTATATGTAGAAATTGCAAAAAGAGAAGTCCCTGGTATTAGGCAGATTTTTTGATTAATTTTATATGAAAATTGAACAAAGTAATTTTTTTTTTTGCAGTACCGGGGATTGAACCCAGGGGCATTCTACCTCTAGGATACACCCCCAGCCCTATTTTTTATTCTTCATTTTGAAACAGGATCTCACTAAGTTGTGGAGGGCCTCATTAAGTAGCTGAGGCTGGCCACGAACCTGGATCCTCCGGTCTCAGCCTCCCAAGTACTGGGATTACAAGCATGCGCCACCACTCCTGGCTTGAACAAAGTAATTTCTAATAGCTGAAAGAACAAATCATAAAATGTTCACTAAGCCGGGCGTGGTGGCGCACACTTGTAATCCCAGTACTTCGGGAGGCAAGAGACAGGAGGATCCGGGTTCACGGCCAGCCTCAGTTCTCTCTCTCTCTCTCTCTCTCTCTCTCTCTCTCTCTCTCTCTCTCTTTCTCTCCTTAGTGAGGCCCTCCACAACCTCGTGAGACCCGGTTTCAAAATAAAGTATAAAAAAAAAGATAGTGCCGGGGGTGTAGCGCGGAGGTAGAACGCCCCTGGGTTCAATCCCCGGTACCGCAAAAAAAAAAAAAGAAGTTCACTAAATGTGAGGATTGATTAAGTCTGTGGAAATGAAGAAATTTTCACTCCCTACAAAGCTATGCTTTTAAAAAAACATACCAAGCTGGCGTGTTGGCGCACATTTGTAATCTTGGGAGGCTGAGACAAGAGGATCACTGGTTTACATCCAACCTCAGCAACTTGTGAGGCCCTCTGCAACTTAGTGAAACCCTGTTTCAAATTAAAGAATAAGAAAAAATAGGGCTGGGGTGTAGCTCAGAGGTAGAATGCCCCTGGGTTCCATCCCCAGTACCCGCCCCCCCCCCAAAACATACCAGAGCCAAGTGTGGTGGCATACACCTGTTATCCCAGTACTTGGGAGGCTGAGACAGGAGGATTGCAGATTTAAGGACAGCCTCAGCAAGTAGTGAGACTCTCAGCAACCTAGCAAAACCTGTTTCAAAATAAAAATTAAAAAATAGGGCTGGGGGTGTAACTCAGAGGTAGAATGATCCTGGGTTTAATCCCCAGTACTACAAACAAACAAACAAACAAACAAACAATGAATGAATAAATAAATAAACAACATACCAGAAATAAAACAACCTTACTTACTATTTGTCAGTAGGAAAATCTTTGATTCTTCTCACTTCTAGTTCAGAAGACAGAACATCTGTTGACAATGGAACTAGATTTGGCTTTATATTAGTGTATTAAATTTTTATTTTAAAAAACCTTATAATTTTTCTTATAGTCAGTATGATCACATTCAAATCTCTCATAAGCTCTCTCCTTACTAAACTTTATGCAGCTCTTTCAGATGCTTTCTGTAACACATTAGATTTTTAGTTTTCTTCCTATCTTTCTTTTTCCCTTTTAGAACAATCCAGTCATTTTATTTGAGGACAAAAATCTTAATTTTTTTGTTGTTGTTGTTGTACTGGGAATTGATCCCCAGGATATTCTATCTCTGAGCTACATCCCCAGCGCTATTTTTATTTCCTATTTTTTGAAACAGTCTCACTAAGTTGCAGAGGGCCTTGACTAAGTTTTTGAGGCTGGCTGCAAACCTGTGATCCTTATGTCTCAGTCTCCCAAGTACTGGGATTACAAGTGCACACCACCACGCCCCGCTAAACCTTAAATTTTATTGTATAAAATCCTTTTTTTAATTTAAAAACATTCTCTTTTAAATAGATTGTCCCTAGCCGGGTGTGGTGGTACACGCTTGTAATCCCAGTACTTGGGAGGTTGAGACAGGAGGATCGCAGGTTCGCAGCCAGCCTCATCAACTTGTGAGGCCCTCTGCAACTTAGTAAGACCTTGTTTCAAAATAAATAAAAAATCGAGCTGGGGATGTAGCTCAGAGGTACAATGCCCCTGTGTCCAATACCCAGTACCACACAAAAATAAGAAAATAAATAGATTGTCCCTAACTAGAACATATTTAA
Source organism: Glis glis (assembly GCA_004027185.1). Taxonomy (NCBI): domain Eukaryota; kingdom Metazoa; phylum Chordata; class Mammalia; order Rodentia; family Gliridae; genus Glis; species Glis glis. The sequence goes on along the minus strand of PVJS01053465.1, from coordinate 1,671 downwards.
ATGTTTTACTCAAAATATAAGTATATAAATAATTTCATATTGTGATGTTGTATGCTGAAAGTACTGCAAGGATGTATGATTAATTTACAACAAAAGCATAGCTGGGCATAGTGGTGCCCACCTGTAATTCCAGTACTTGGGAGGCTGAGATAGGAGAATTGTAGGTTTGAGGCCAGCATGTAGTGACTTAGTGAGACCCTGTTTCAAAATAAAAAAGACTAGGGGTGTAGCTCAGTGGTAGCATGCCCCTGGGTTTAATCCCCAGTACCACCAAAACCAAAACAAAGCAAAAGAAAAACCATAATGTTTAGATATGTAATTCTTAGACTATAACAAAATGATGTCATTTCAGAAAGTCAAACCACATATAAGCTATCAGTGCTTTCTAAATTCATGTGTTATTTCTCTAGGCCTATTTTAGGCTTGGAATAAGGAAGGAAACACCAAGTAAAATTAAATTTTTTGAGTTTAAGAATTCTGATAATATAAAACAATACTTGATTATAAACATTTTTAGGACTTAGTCCATGTTTATACTTAGTGTATATTCTTATATTCTTTTTTTTTTTTTTGGCGGTGCCGGGGATTGAACCCAGGGGCGTTCTACCTCCGCGCTACACCCCCGGCCCTATTTTTTTGTACTTTATTTTGAAACCGGGTCTTACGAAGTTGTGGAGGGCCTTACTAGGTAGAGAGAGACAGGGAGGGAGGGAGAGAGAGAGAGAGAGAAAGAGAGAGAGAGAGAGAGCGCGCGCTGAGGCTGGCCGCGAACCCGGATCCTCCAGTCTCCACCTCCCCAAGGTACTGGGATTACAAGCGTGTGCCACCATGCCCGGCCTTAATGTATAATCTTATTTGTGGATCCTCAAATATTTGTTGACCAACTGATATTTACAAATTCATATCCATATGTCAGACAAGCTATAGATGCTATATATATATATATATATATATATATATATGTATGTAAGCACTGCATGTTTATTAAAAAATAAACATATTTAGGATGTGAATAGCCCAAGATTTTTGTTTTTGAATCTTTTTCAAAGAAACAAAATGATTTTAAAAGAAACATTTTTAAGAATCCAATTTAAGCAAGTACTAGATAGGAAAACAGCAGCAGCCCACCTATTACTGCAAAAATGCAGGCAAGCCTCTCTAGTCTCTATTGACAACTATTACTATTAGGTCACATAAATGAATACATTTCATTAACAGGCTAGGTAAGTCACAGCTATTAACTGTACTTGAAATATTCTTCACTAAGGGGCCTTTACAACAAAAGGATGTTTCCCTAAAACTGACTGCTACCTAAAATAAATGGTGGTTATGTTCACAACTTAAATGCTGAGTGAATTTTTTACTTTTGACAAAGGAGTCAAAAATAAATACTGGAGAAATGATAGCCTTTTTAATAGTGCTGGGAAAACTGGATATCCCTATGTAGAAGAATGAAATTAGAACTCTCACTGTGCCGGGCGTGGTGGTGCACGCTTGTAATTCCAGTACTTTGGGAGGCGGAGACCGGAGGATCCAGGTTCGCGGCCAGCCTCAGCTCTCTCTCTCTCTTTCTCTCTCTCTCCCTGTCTCTCTCTCTCTCTCTCTCTACCTAGTGAGGCCCTCCGCAACTTCGTGAGACCCGGTTTCAAAATAAAGTATAAAAAAAAAAAA